>PVIJ01017397.1:0-29526 GCA_004024925.1 Scalopus aquaticus | reverse complement strand
CAACAGATACATGAAAAAAATGCTCAACATCACTTATAATCAAGGAAATGCAAATCAAAACCACTATGAGATACCACCTCACACCTGAGAGGATGGCACACATTAAAAATACAGGCAACAACAACTGCTGGAAAGGATGTGGAGAAAAAGGAACTCTTCTACACTGCTGGTGGGAATGTGAACTGGTCCAACCACTATGGAAAGCTGTATGGCGATTCCTCAAACTGCTAAACATGGAGCTTCCATACGACCCAGCAATCCCACTTTTGGGAATTTACCCAAAGGATACAAAAACACTAATCCGAAAGGATACATGGACCCGTATTTTTTGAAAGAGTTTGTGTAATATAGGGACTATTTCGTTTTTGAATGTTTGGTAGAATTCATTTGTGAAACCATCTGGTCCTGGGCTTTTGTTTTTGGGAAGGTTTTTAATTACTGTTTCAATTTCACTACTTGTGATTGGTCTGTTTAGGTGTTCTATATCTTCTTGGTCTAGTTTTGTGTGATTGTATAGATTTAGGAATTTGTCCATATCCTCTAGGTTGTTATATTTGTTTCCGTATAGCTGTTTATAGTAATCTCTGATTATCATTTTTATTTTTTTGCTGTGTCCGTTGTGATTTCTCCTTTTTCATTCATGATCCTATTTATTTGTGTTTTCTCTCGTGTTTTTCATTTCAAGCCTGGCTAGCGGTTTGTCTATTTTGTTTATTTTTTCAAAGAACCGGGTTTTGGTTTTTTTAATCTTCTGGATTTTTTTTTTATTTTCATTTCATTTAGTTCTGCTTTGATTTTTATTATTTCCTTTCTTAAACCGTCTTTTGGGGTTTTTGTTGTCCATTTTCGAGTTCTTTGTGATGTGAGATTAAATTGTTTCTTTGGGTTGTTTCTTGTTTCTTGATGTGAGCTTGTAATGCTATATATTTTCCTCTTATTACCACTTTTGCTGTGTCCCAGATGTTCTGGAAAGTTGTGTCCTCGTTGTCATTCAGTTCCAAATATTTTTTAATTTCTTCTTTGATCTCTTCATTGATCCATTGGTTTTCCAGTAATGTGGGTTTCAGTCTCCATGTGGTAAGGAGGTTTCTTTTTTCCTTTTTATGATTTATTTCCAGTTTGACTCCTTTATGATCAGAGAAGAAGGCTGGTATGATTTTGATCTTAGTGTATCTGTTGAGGTTTGTTTTGTGGCCTAATATATGATCGATCCTAGAGTATGTTCTGTGCGCACTTGAGAAAAATGTGTATTCAATTTTTCGGGTGTGAAGTGATGGATAGATATCTGTTAATCCCATGTGGTCTAGGTCCTTATTTAGAGCTTTAATGTCCTTGGTTACTTTTTGTCTTCTTGATCTGTCCAATAGAGAAAGTGGGGTGTTGAAGTCTCCTACTATGTATGTATTTTCTTTAATGTCTGCTTTCAGGGATGATAATAATTGTCTGATATATTTTGGTGCTCCTTCATTTGGGGAGTATATGTTGATGATTGTTATATCCTCCAGTTTTATTGTCCCCTTTATCATGATGTAGTGACCAGCTTTGTCTTTATTTACCTTTTTAACTTTGAAGTCTATTTTATCTGATGTAAGTATAGCTGTTTCTGCCTTCTTTCTTGGTCCATTTGCTTGTAGGATTGTTTTCCATCTTTTAGCTATTAATCTCTGTTTATTTTTCGCAATTAAATGTCTTTCTTGCAGACAGCAGAAGGTTAGGTTCTGTTTTTTGATCCATCCTGCTATGGTTTGTCTTTTAATTGGTGTGTTTAGTCCATTTACATTTAGAGTTAATATTGATATACTGTCATCCATATTTATCTTTTTAATTTTTATTTTTTTTTTTACCTTTTTGTGATTCTAGTCCTTACCTAATTCCATATTTCCTGGTCTTTCCTCTGTTGGTTTTGTCTTCATGGTTTCTTGTAGTAAGTTTTGGAGTGGGGGTTTGGTAGTGATGAATTTCTGTAGTTTCTGTTTGTCAGAGAAGGTCCATTTTCTTTCTTCGTAGAGGAAGGAGAGCTTTGCAAGGGTAGAGTATTTTTGGTTGCCATTTGTTGGCATGTAGTATATTACATATGTCTCTCCATTCTCTTCTTGCTTTTAATATTTCTTCAGAGAAATCTGATGTCAGCCTGATTGGCTTTACTTTGTAGGTTATTTGTTTCTTTGTCTTCGTCATTTTCAATGTAGTGTCCTTGTCTTGAATTCTCGATAGTTTTACTATCACATGTCTTGCTGTTTTTTTCCTTTCATTGTAATAATTTGGAGATCTTCTGGCTTCCTGTATGTCAATTTTTGTTTCCTTTTTCATGTTTGGAAAGTTCTCTTCAATTATCTCCTTGAGAAGTTTCTCTGTTCCTTTGTCTCTCTCCTCTCCTTCTGAGATTCCTATGATTCTGATGTTTCCTTTTCTCATGGTGTCAGATAGTTCCTGAAGCTTTTCCTCATTCTTCTTCCTTTGTTTTTCTTTTTCCTTTTCTGTCTTGGATCTTTCAGTATCTTTATCTTGCAGAGTGCTTATTCTTTCCTCCATGTGTTTTAATCTACTTTTATAGCTCTCTACTAATGTTTGTAAATCCTCCATTTCTTTCATTTTCTTCTTTATGGATTCATTCTTGTTTTTCAGTTCTTCATTTATTTTCCTCAGTTCTTTGTTCTTTTCATTTAATTCTATTATTTTTTTATTATGGCAATTCTGAATTCTTTATCTACTAGGCAGATGTAATCTTCTATGTACATATTATTGGGTTCTAAAGAGGGATTTTCTTTCTGTGGTGTATTGTTTTGAGGTTCATTTGTAATTTTTTTCTTCCTTTTGTTGGCCTTCTGCTTTGCTCTGATAGTTGCATTCCTGTGCTGTTGGTGCCAGCAGGCATGGTTCTTGGTTCTACTTGCTGAGGAGTGTTTGTTGTTTCCTAGTGTCTGAGTTGCCTTGGCTGTGGCTGGGTATCTCCCGGATTTTCTTTTTTCTCTGTTGAATTTCTGTGCTTTGTGGCGTGTCTCCAATGTGTTTCCGGTTCCGGGTGGAATTAGGGTAGAAAAAGGAGTGGTGGTTTGTAGTTAAAAAAAAATATATATATATATATTTATTTATTTATACACATATATATATATATTATATATTATATTTTTTACAGGAAGCCAAAAATATATATGTGTGTATATATATCTATGTATATATATATGTCTATATATATATACACACATATATATGTGTGTGTGTGTGTGTGTATATATATATAGTAATAATAAAAAAAATTAAAGTAGAAAAAAAATAAAAAAGGTATTGGGTAGATGTAAGCTTTGGGAGAGTTTTTTAGTCCTTTTGCTTTTAGGTTTTGGAGTTTCTGTGTAGGCCCCCTGCTAGAGTTCAAACCCCCTTTCCAGTGTCAGATGTTGCTGTTGTCCTGCTGTCACTGCTGTCGTTTTATTTTTTTAAATTTTTAAATTTTTTTATTATTATTTATTTATTTATTTATTATTGTTATTTATGTCTTTTACATTTTGTATTCCCCTTGGGTAGCCCACCACCAATTCACCCGTGATCCATCTCCATGGTCCCTTGTATTCTTTTCTATTCCATTTTGTGCCTTATCCTCCCCTCCCCCAGCCACCCCACCACCCTCTCCCTCCCCCCGCACTGATTGTCTCTCTCCTATTTGGTTTCCCTATAGTCGTTTTATAGTTGCTCGTAGTCTTTCTGTTCTTTCTCTCTCCGCCCCCCTTTTTTATTTTTCTTCTCCCCCTCAGTGTTTGCCTGGGGGTATCCCTGCCCCTGTGGTTATGATGGTGGGGAGGGGTCGAGAGTTCCTGATCTTAAGTTTCTTTCCTGCTGCTTGGGCCCCACTTCTCCACAAGGGGGTGCAGGGGTGGAGGTTGTGGGCAGCTGTTGGTGCCCACCTAGGTTCTGGGGGGCCACTGTGCAACCTCCTAGAAGTTGGGTGTGGGGCCGTGGCGGGGGTGGGGGGGAGCTCTATTTTCCTTTCTGTAGCCCTCCTGTGTGCCAAGATGCAGACACTTTGTGGAGGAGGGTGTGGTTGGAGACAGTTCCAGCAGGAGCCTGTATCCCTCATCAGGTTACCTCCAGTCAGGTTAGAGAAAAGTAGAGTTCTCTAACACCAGCTCTTGGTGTCAGGTTACAGAGTGGGGAGGAGATTGTTTGAGGTGGTCTGTGCAGTTTTTCTGGCTAGACCAGTTACTCAGGCCAATATATCACCTAGCAAACAGTGAGGGATTAGGACCCCATGGAGTGCTGACAGTTTGTCTTCCCCACTAAGATGTTACCTAGCCCCAGGTGGGGGATGGAAAGCAGTGACCCTCAAGCTTTCCTGCACTTCAGAGCTGCCACGAAGGGAAGAGAGGGGGTTTTTGGGATGGGGGAGTGGGGGTCGCGCTCACATTAGTTGGCCAGAGCCCTCCGACCCCACCGTGGTTTTTAATCTTGTATCCAGTGGTGCTCCGTAAAGCTGGTTTGTCCCCCTCTCCTTTCTTTTGTTCCTCTGTGTGGGGTTCGGTGTCTTTTCTCTTCTTTTTACTCCGACTTTTCGGTTTATCTTTAAGTCTAAAGCACCCACAGGGATGATTGTATTGGGTAGGGCATTCAGTTCTCCTGAGATCTGCTCTCAAAATTAGGGATTTTTCTGTCCATAAATCTATATTTTGTGGGAGAGCCTAATCCTAGCGTCTGTTCGCCGCATGTTTTGGAGGCGTCTCTCTCTCCAGAGATTTAATTTAGAACTTCATTTATTTATTTTGTTAAGGTCTTTTTGTCTCTAGGATGTACCCATGGCACTTCAACTTGTTCCACCATGCAAATCAGGCTCTCCCTGGATAGAACTGTGTCAACTTTTGGCCGATCCTTTGAAATCAAAATGATCTTACTGAAACAATGCTGCTTTGGGTCTGATCCTGTGGAATCAGGAATAGGCTGTTACTGTGTGCTTGGATGAACATATAGCCAGTGTCTCTGACTATAGACTGTTCCATATTGAAAAAGTTGAGCTGTCTGTGAGTACTAAGTGGAATTTAACCTAGAAACATGGTGGAGAGAATATTTTCCTGAAAGAGCTAGTAATTTAGGAATTCTTGGCTTTTAAAAGAAAAAGAAAATGGGATCCCAGCTGTCTCCTTTTTTTGAGAATGTCCTGCATTCAGGAACCCCTGCCAGCTCAGTGTATGTTATGTATTATATTCCTTATGCACATTTCTAGCTAAATGTATTGGATTAGCCAAAGGCAATTCAAAACTAATGTTCCCAGACTTACCTTTCTTAAAACCATATCAGAGAATCATGCTCTGAAATTTCTAAAACTTAATGAAAAGTCTATTTTTGATTGATATTTTGAAGTCCTACCAATGTTAGCAAACTCTCAGTATGCTTTACTAAAAAAGAACAACCCCAAACTCATTCCACAGGAAGAACAGGACAACATGGCCTTTGAGTCTTAAAGGAAAGTTTGATAAACCCATCTGTTTTTGGACATCCCATTCCCTTATTCCTTTTTTTATATAAAAAGGAGGGAATGTCCTTAGAGTACTTGCTTAGAAATATGGGGTTGACCATGACCTATAGGATATTACAATCAACAACTGAACTCTTTGCCTTATAGCTATTAATCCACTGTCCTTTTGTTTATGGTCACTAAGGGCACACTTTTGCTAACTTCTTTCCATATAATTCACCTTGTAATAACTTTAACCCTATTACCTGACTAAAGTCCCTCGTGATACTTGACATTGACAGATCACCTCCTGACTTGATGATATGCAAGACGGTTTTTGGTAACCCTGACTTCTTGTGGCATTTGAAAGGTGAAAATGGTATATGTTGTGCAGGATATTCAATATCAACACCCTTTGTGATAACTGAAGTGGCACCTTTGCCTTTGGCTACTACAGCCCAACAATAAACTGAATTATGTGAGTGCTTTATGTGTGCCTGCATCCTGGCCAAGTATAAAACTGCCAAGAGTTAAGTAGATATGCTTTCTGAATAGCTCATGGTTTGGAGATGCTGTGGAAGTCATGTGACTTCCTTACTGCTAACGAAGACAAAACTGAAAACAGCCCTTATGTTCAGGAACTGTTGGATGCTATACTTGAACATACTGCTTTAGCTATTATTAAGATTATGGGGTAGTCTAAAAATTACTTTCTGGAAACTAAAGGAAATAACCTTGCTGATATTTCCATGAGGAATGCTGCTCTTAAGGGAACCACTGACAAGAAAACTCCGTCATGATTAAAAGGGATATTTCTCCAAATGATAACTTAGATGTATTGCCTAACCCAACAACTGGCCTCAGAGGAAGAAAAAAAAAAAAGATTGGACAGTCAATAATTGTTGGTATGATAAAAAGAAAAAGGTCTGGTTTGGGCAAATGACAACCCAGTTCTACCAGAGTCCCTAAAATTTCCACTCTGAAGCACTCTGCATGTGGTTAAGTGACTAACAAAATGGTAGCATTCATGGATCAATATTAATGGGGAGATATTAATAATGCCACAGAAGTGCCTACCTTTCTGTTCCACTTGTTCAAAACACAACTTATTTTCATCACTCATGGACATTTTAAATTGCCTAATGGCCCATTTGAAATTTGGCAATTGGATTTCATACAATTTCCCCTGTCTCATAAATTTGTTTTAGTCATGGTCTGCTTGTTTTCTCACTTGGCTGATGCCTTCCCTTGTAAACAGGCTATTGTCTGTCCTGTGGCCAAAGTCCTTTGAGAAAAATAAATTATCCCTAGTTGAAGGAATCCTTCTGGAATTCATAATGATTCAAAATCCCATTTTACTGGCAGATGCTCTGACAAGTTTGTGCCATTTGCATGGTTTTACACTTTTACTATGCTTGTCATACTCATTCTTCTGGCTTGGTACAATATACCAACAGTTTAAAACTCAACGTTTCTCAGTTGTAGGGACCCTCCAAACATGTTGGCTAAAAGATAGCTGTTGGTCTTTCTAAATGTCAGATCCATCCTTTCTGGAACTCATAAACTCTTGCCTTTTGAGGCAGTGCCCAGTGTGCCTAATCCCTGCCTATTCTGATATGCTTATTAGGAGAGATGTCTGTCGACATTGTGACAGCCTAATTGTTCATATCCAGTTGAGCACATATTTCACAGAACACTCCAGGGAGTCAAAGACCTGAATCAACACACACTTCTACCCCCAAATTTCACTTATTCAACAAGCTGCCTCAAGAAAGACTATTGTCAACCTTATTAGACATTCCCTATCAAGTATTGTTAGTTTACCCTCATGCAGAAACATTTCAGGAAATGACTTCTTAGATCCACAAGACACATAAAGAAAGCACCAAATCCTGACCGGTCTTATTAACTATTTGTTGATCTGAAGGTTCCCAATCTTTGCATTGTTCCTCAAATGCCACCCAGGGATGTTTCTTCCTAGCACTGAAGAACTAAAAGGCCATTGAATCTGTGGCAAAATGGACTCTTGATTAGCAATGATTCCACAGAAATATTTTGATAAAAAGGAGGTGGTATGAAAACTAGTACATAGAAACCCTATTTTAGTGAAATTGAGAGATTAAAAGGGAGATCTCACACATGTACAATTAGCAAGCCCCAGACACAATACTTGAGTAGATCTAGTATCAATACACTTCTCTGATGGGAAGTTGCACACCCACCACAATGGGAGGAAGAACTCCTTTGCCCAGGTGCTACCCTTCCACAGGCCCTGGTTTTCCTTCTGTGGAATCATGCACATGTATCACCATAATAC
This sequence comes from Scalopus aquaticus, assembly GCA_004024925.1. Taxonomy (NCBI): domain Eukaryota; kingdom Metazoa; phylum Chordata; class Mammalia; order Eulipotyphla; family Talpidae; genus Scalopus; species Scalopus aquaticus. The sequence continues at coordinate 21,769 of PVIJ01017397.1, read as the reverse complement.
TACTTTTCCCAAATTTCTTTTCTTTTTTTCCCCACAAATAAACCCATTTTGCTGATGAGAAAACTGATTGCTTGTTGTTGGAATAACTCAGGGAAGACTTCTGTGGGCCAAAGGTCCATCCTTCTGCCTTTCCTTACACACTCCCTCTGGATTCCCCAAATGACCCCAAATTATGCTTCCTCTATATCTTTCCTGTCCAACTCTACACACTTGGCCCAGTTCAGCCAATCAGGGTTTTTCATGTAATTAACTTTACCCACTGCCAAAGGAGACATGACTCTCCATGAATGATCTGTGTCCTCCATTCATTTAACAGACATGCTCAGGAACATAAAACTAAAAGGCAGACTTGGGTGACATATCTTTACCATTTTTCCATCTGATGGTTCTCATATAAATTTCATGTCTGTGACATGTGACCACACACATTGTATTCTGTTTCATGTATAGTGATGAGAACTTTGCTATATCCCCACGTTTCATTTTTATAAGGTAGAAACTTATATATCCATATAGGATATACAACCCTGTAAGATATGTACTATGATTACCTTCATATTGCAGGAGAAAAACAGCAACTACAGAAGGTTAAAGAATGTCACCTGAAGTCAATTAATTAATTTGATTAATAAAAAAAGAGCAAGAATTCAAATGAATCAATACTTTTTATTACTATCATATTGTTAGATTGTGATTTATAGGACAGATGCATTTGCTTATTCAGATGACCAAAATAGATTTCTCATATAATTGGTCTTTGCCCACAGTTTCTGACTTACAGGTCCCAAAGCCCTTGGATACAATAAAAAGCAAGGGAGCATCTTTTGTTTTATTTGTTTTCTTATCCTCGGTTCTTGAAAATGCTTTCTAGCCATAAAGGTGAAATGGCTTGCTATTTATACAAGCTCCTTTCACACCATAAACTGGATTTATATTTATGAGGTTACCTTTGGGAACTTGTTGCTAGAAGAACCAACTTTGAATAGAGGACTGAAACTTTTATTATTGTATTTCATATTTTTTCTTCAAATTTGTTTTTATTGTGGTAATGATGGTTTACATTGTTTGTCTTTCAGGAGTATAGGCTCTCCCCTTCAGGTGTTATTACCGTAGTGCACCCATCACAAAACAAGCATAGTCCACCATGATTGATCATTGTGAAACTTTTAGTACCGTCTCTATTATTCAAGATGGGGCAGTGTCATCTTGCATAAGCAGCCTTTTGTTTCGGACTTCTGGACATTATCTAAAGTGAAACAGTTGGCACTTGTGGCGTTAGAATCTCTTTGTTTCCCCTGTTAGGTAAATAAGCCCCATTGTTTTTCCCTGAGCCTGAGTGGTCTTGCAATTGATCACATGCGTGAGAACTGTAGACAGTATTCTGTTCCCTATTTGGTTTACTGCTATAGCAGTTTCAGGTCACAAGACAATGACCTGTGAGTTTTAAATCAAAGGAAAAATCCTGAGCTTGAGAGCATGAGGACTTTTCAGTTACTGATGACTTATTGTGCTGTTCATAATGGTCAATAGAAATTGTTCTGGTATTCATGAACCCATGCTCTGCTCTTCTATCTGATGAACAATATTCCATGGAAAGAAACCTCTGCACTGGAGATCTCAACTTAATCTCTGCAGTTAGAAGAAAATACTTTGGAATGCATGACTTTGATTTACAAGAGTTAAGATTTCTAAAGTTCTAACATTTTAAGGATTGGAGCATTAAATCTATCCCATCAAATTCTGGCAGTTTCTCACTTAAAACATTATAAACCTTTTTAGAAAAAGGAAGTTGATGGAAAACGATGGAATGGAGGAGGTCTCTGAAAAGGGTATCCTCTCTCCATTAAAGGTCAAGACTCTGAGAAAGAGAGTTGCAATAAAAGCCACCAATGCTGAAATATGAATGGAGACATCATGGATTTCTTTCTTGGGTGAAGTTTAACATGGTGGTCCCCTCTACAGAGATGTCCCAAACCAGGGCAGGACTGAACTGGATATTAGAAAGAGCCATTCACAAAAATTCCAAAACAAAAAGTCTCCATGTATCCTGGAACCAGGGTCTCAGCTCTGGGACACAGGACATTTAGGTAATGATGTGTCCTTTTAGTAAAATTGACAATTCCTCTCAAGTACTTGGGGTTGTTTTCTTCTCTCTCTCTTTGATCTCTTTATTTTTCTACAAAGCTATAAAATGTGGACAGTGGTTCTAACAAGATCTGGAGGAACCAAGAAAGATTGACTATGAAAGCAAAGATCTCTAACAATCATGGGGCTCAGTGGAGTGGGAGGTTATTGAATGGAGACCATTTGAGTGGCTATAGAAGATACCTGTGATGAATGTGTGCCTGGTTCAGAGGTCAGTGCTGGGTGTGAGAAGGTTGTGTTGTCACCTATAGGTCAACTGGATTGCTCTGTCTCCAGAAGCACTAGTTGTGATGGGAGGGTTACTTACTACCCTCACCCTTGTTGCTGTTCTCAGAGTTTTCCTTCAAAGCAAACACTGAGAAGCCCAGACAGAGAACCCTGGGGTTCTTTTTTTTTAATCTTAAGAAACAGGAACAGGTCCTGGATTGAAGAACCCCAAGGGTAAAGGCAGGCGCCTCCTCCATCCCAGTCACCAGAGCCCTGCGTGCTGTCTTCAGAGGTTCTTCTAATTGCTTAGCTCATGCCTGAGACAGCTCCACAGATGCAGTCAGTGTCAAACTCACTCTAATCCCACCCCAATGCAGAATCCATAGGAAATCTGAAGCATGGCACAGGGGGACTTGTTAAAAGCCTGTCACAGCTGTTCATAGACATGGCACAGATAAATCTTCAGCCAACTTTGAAATTCTCCCACTCTCCCCACCCCAGTATTAAGTTAACACCCCTTCCCATTGTTTCTTAAAGAATGTCAAAATAAATGAGACATTCCAGGAAGAGAGGTCTGTGCCTTTCAAAACTAAACGAGTCCACTGAGCAGTGCTGTAACGCTTGTATCTGGTATAATAAATCTAAAGTTATTATTTATAGACACATGGGGATGAAAGAGGGAAAAGTGCAGTCTGCTGTGTGGGATGAAAACCCCCAGGACAGGAAGCCTTCCTCCTAGACCTTGCTTTTGCCTTTAAATGGAGCAGAGGTTGTCTCTCTTCTGGAAGGCAGCTTTCTGTTCTGTTGCAGAACCTCAGGGACAGTACGACACAGGAAATCTGGTTCAAAAGAATCTAAGTGCTTCATCCTTCCTAATTGGTCATGAAGGAGAGTGTTCAAAATGGAGTGGAAGAGTGTGTGACAATCAGAGCAGTGGGAAAAATGGCACAGTTGTGTGTTTGGGAAAATCCTGAAAAATGCCGTCTCACCAAAGAAAGGCTAGTGGCATCATTTCTTTGGCTACAGAGTAGGAATTCTTCCTCAGAAGGTTGACATGGTGAATGCCAGTCTCCTGATGTATGGTCTACTTTAACAATAACTCTGCTATGCTGTCAAGTTTGAGAAAAGAAGGGACTTTTTATATGGCTAGACTAGGGCTTGATGGGGTCTCCTCTTCCTGGGAACCTCATATGACTTCCTTCTCTAGTAGTGTCTCTGGAATGAGATGCTCTGCATATTTATCTATTACAGGGTTAGAGTTGCCAAAACAGCATATGCACTGAGGAAGCCAATCTGGTGCAAAGCTATTTGCCCCTTGTTGTGCTGACAGCCCCCAGGTTGTGATCTATGCGCTGGCAGCCCCTGGCATGAGACTCAGATTCCTGAGAGGAGGGCACTTCACTCACACTGCTCACAGTCAGAGGTTCGTCTGGGACAGCTTAGTGTGAGACTGCAAAGACGAAAAACTCAGAGTCCTCTAGACCCTGAAAACTAAAACTCACAGTCTGAAGGAGGGTGTGCTATAATAGAGCTACAGATATTTAAAGGGAGAAAAGATACAGATTGAGCTGAGAGTGACTGAGGAAGAGTTGAAGCTATATCTCAGGTTTGGCAAATTCCACCAGAGGAATTGAAATCTGCTGTGTATCCTAAAAATTTTGATGATGAAACATTTATGTCTAGAAATTCCCTTTTCATGCATTTATATTATTAAGGTCCAAGAAATGATTAAAAGGAATCGTACTTTAGACAAGGCAACATTTTGGCATCTTATGTCTATCCTGGGGGTTTCACTAATGGGGCTCAGAATTACCATGTGTGAAATCGAAATTCAGGAGAAATGCTTGAACATTCTGTGATGAGCCGCATTTCTGGAAGCTATATTTGCATTCCTACCTTAGGGGGCACAAACAAGACCAAACATTAAAGCCAGAACAATATCCTTCTTTATCAGAGGAGTGGGTACTTTACCTGAGCCCCTTCTAGACTCAGAATACCCTCAGATGCTGTGGATTAATCATTGCTGTCAGCGTATCATCTTAGAATTGAGCTCTAATGCATCTGTGTAAGTAGTGCACCAAACCTTATCTACAATCAAAATTTCTTGATTTTCTCTGGAATTACATATTTAAAGTCAATCATATATTTCAGTGGCATCACCAGGTAAAGAAATGATTCCCAAGTCACCTGTCAGCTTATGGGATACAACAAACCATATGCATCAGACAGGGTTGCTGGTAATAGCAGAACTGTTGCAAAAGGTGGAAAGGAGGAGGAAAAATGTTGGGAAATTCTGTTCTTCCTGGATTCTTATGTTTGCTACTAGTTTTTACCTGACTTCATTTTTAAATCTCATTATTTTTGTGGATATGACCAAAATGCATACCTGTTAATTAATACACTAAATGAATTAATTTAATACACTTTACCTATTAAATGTTTAGAAAAGTTGCAGAAAGTTCCCATATACCCCATACCTAGATTTCCTCATAAACATCTCATATTTGTATAGATACATTTGTCACAAGAAGTAAGCTGATATTGATATGTTATTTAATGAAGTCCACACTTTATTCACATTTTTTAAATCTTGTGTTCTTTTTCTGTTTTTGAATCTACTTCAAGATATTACATTATAGGACTACCCTGGTGAAGGCCTCGGGGTTAAGTCTCAGTGCTATTGTGCTATGGCCTGAATTCCATCCCTGGCCAGGGAGCTAATCCACATATGGCACAGCAGACCTCTCCTGTCTTGCCTGTTGCTCTCTTTAGCTGTGTGTTTCAGTAGATCTGCCTGTTCTGTTCCCCAGTCTGGTGAGTTCTCTCACCCCTCACACCTCTGGCTTACACCCAGTTCTTCTATGTTAAAAAAAAAAAAAGATGTTACATTATATTATTGTCATGTTTCCTTGGCTTCTCTTGACTACAAAAAATTTTCCTGTCTTCCTTGTTTTTGATGATCTATCAGTTTTAGTATTGGTCAGATGTTCTCTAGAATGTGACTTAATTGGGAATTTTCTGAAATTTTTTGGATTAGAATGAATTATGAATTTTTGGGAAAGAAACCACAAAGGTAAATAGCAGTTCTCTTATCCTATCTCAAGCGAGTACTGTCACGTGACTCATCTCTGTTGGTGTCGACATCGATCACCTGACTGAGGTGTTTGTAAGATTTCTCTACTGAAAAACAATTCTTCCTTGGTCCTTTCCAGATTGTTACCTTTGGGAAGGAAGTCACTATATATTGCTTGCATTAAAGGGGTTGGGACTTACATTCCATCTCCTTGAGCAGAAATATCTACATAAATTATCAATGATTATTCTGAATGGGAAATTTGTTGATGACACACCTTTATTTATTTATTCAAGCATTTATATCTGTTGGATTCTTGGGTATTTATCTTATACAGTGGGTAAAAATCCAATATTGCTTTATTTTCTGACTCAAATGCTTTCTTCCCCCTTTGGCCGTTATGAGCCCCTTTGACATACTCCTACCATTCTCCTTTTCATTTGTGAGTACTTCCTTGCTTTATGCGACTACGAGATGACGTAGGTTCATTGCCCCAGTCCTAGAACCAGTTATGCCCCCAGGATTCATTTAGAAGCCCACATAGTCATACGTGTGAGGATTCTGCTGCTGTGTCATAGCCTCTCAGTTTGCAGAGGAAGGAAATACATGTGTGTATACTAACATACTTACATAAACATCTATAAATACTTCCAAATGTATCCATTTGTTTCTGTTTACTCGCTCTATAGTTTTGACTTTACCAGGACAGAAACGGATCCCCCAGGCACAAGCTACCAGGCAAAGTCCGCTCTTTCCCACTGCCTACGTGGCAAGATGTGCTGGCTTTGTGGGAGCTGCTGGCCCCCACAGTAAATCCATCTGGAGAACTGGCCAGCTGACCAAAAGCAGCTGGCGGCAGAGTGGCCATTTCCCGCCATGCTGCTCCTGTGGTCTTGTGCACCTCTCTGCTCTGAAAGTGGCAGAAGCCATGGCAGGAGTTCCCACCGGCATGGACCATGCTGCCTGTGGCCAGTTGCTCCCCAGTTTAAGCTTGGTTTGAGTGCAGAGGCCCCAAGGCTCTGGCAGTAGAAGTAGGATTTCTCAGTAGTGCTGCTTCTGGGCAGCAGGCAGGTTGCCCTGCAGCGGGAGGCCCACCTCAGTGGTCTGGCATTGATGGCCTGCCTGGCACTAACCAGGTTTGAGTGCCAAAACCCACCTCCCAGCTCTGCTTACCCCTAGAATGCACTGCTTCCTGACAGCTCAACCCCCAACTGTCAGCGAGTGTCCAGGAATATTGCTGTCTGCCACCAGAGGCTCCACTGGGGCTCAGGCTGCTGGCAGTTATGGCAGGAGGCAGTGGTTCCCCTGCCACACCACCCAGGACATGCAGGGGCTATAGTGGCAAGGTTGCCCTGTGCCAGAGCAAGCTCTGGCAGAGGAAGCACCATCAGGCCCCATGGCCCCTGGTTCAGGCTACAGGGAGGAATGTTGGGCCTACTCCAAAGCTGTGGCTCCCTGGAGTCACAGGCAGCAGAGAGGCCCATGGAGCTCACCCTATAGAGCTCTGGGACTGGTGTTCCAGTGCTGCTGCAGGCTCTACCTCCTTATGTTGTTACACCCAGACCCTCTGAGGGGTCCTGGATGCAGAATGCCTCCAGCTCCCCCGAGGCTGGCTCTGGCTGTGGTTCCTCAATCCATCAGCCTGACCTCAGATCAGAGCAGTTTGGGTCTGTGCAGGCACCAAGTTTTCCATTTTATATTTGGCATCTAGATCATAGAATGTTCCAACTGGGAGAGATCTATCAATAAATGGACAAATTGGGTCCATGCACAACTCATTATTTAGATTAAAATGGGAAACACGATGATTGGTGCTAAATCAGTCACTTAGGATTGAAAATCATCCAATCAGGCCTGTGGGTTGGGGAACCCTTAAAGAGAATATAAGGCAGGGTAGGAGCCAGCTTAGGGAATTCAGTTCCTGGCCTCCAAAAAAAAAAAAAAGAAGAAGAAAGAAGATGGATCAGTAGCTATCCTCCAATGAAAGAAGCATCCAACAGCTGACCTCTGAAGAAAGAAGAGACATGGGAGACCTTCAGAGAGACCCGGTAATCATACCTGCCTCTGACATCGTCTGAAAGAAACACAGTTGTTCTTGGCCTGGTGTCTCGCAGAGCTATTGGGCTATTGCCTCATTCCAATAGTTCACAAAGAGCTTTTAATACTGGCGTGTCTGACACCACTTCCTGGTGACCAGTGTTGACAAGCACTGCTGGTCAGTGCTATCCAGCACTGTTGACAGGTGACTGACACTCTGTGTCTGGATCATCTATCCACCACTTCTGATCATCTAGCACCGCCTCCTGGTACTGTTGTCTCTACTGCTGTCTGGTCCAGTGTCTGGTGCTGTCCAGTCTGGCCTTCATACTGTTGCTGATTGCTGCTGAGGTATCATCTCAGTGGCCCCACCTGTGAGCACTTCCAGTTGCCACCATAAGTTGGATCCTGGTCCACAGCTTGCTAGGTGCCACGTGCTCCGGTTCCTCACTGATGGGATGGTGCCATCTTGCATGAGCACACTTTTGTTTCACTATCTGGACACTATCCAGGGTGAGACAGTTAGTCACTTGTGGCCTTAGAATCTCTTTGTTTCCCCTGCTTGATAAATAAAACCCAGTGTTGTTCCCTGAGCCTGAGTAGTCTTACAGTTGAGCACAAGGGTGAGAACCATAGTGATCTGTCTTCTACTTGGTTTACTGCTGTAGCACAATTTTGCATGATACATAATTATGATCCTAAAATAAATAGTCATTGCAGAGACTGACTTTGTTCACTTAACAGTATGTATTTAACATTTATCCATACCTTTGTATAATTTGATGTCATTTTATTTCATTACTGAATAGTGTTCATATATGAATGTATCACAGAATTTTTATTCACCTGTTGTATCTTGGTGTTCAGCTTTTGGAAGTATTAATAAAATTACTAATAATATTTATGTAAGGACATAAGTTTTCATATAATTTGGGTGAATACTAAGGGATGTGATTGTTTTGTCTTATGATAAGAGTTTATTAAGCTTTGTGGGAAAGTAACAGAATGTCTTCTAATGAGGCTTGTCAACTTTGTATTCCCATCAGCAGTGAATGAAAGTTCCTGTTGCTTTGTATCTTCACCAACAATTTATATGGTAGCTAAAAAATAATTTTTAAAATGTGTGAGCAACACTAAATACATTTTCTTCAGTGCATATGGGATGTTTTCCAGATAGACCATGTAAGGTCATAAAAAAGTCTAACTGATAAAAACAGATATCACAGTTGATCTTAGCCAAAAGGCCAAGAAGCAAGCATTAAAAAGTCTTAATTAATTTGATTAGATTAAAGTAATCTTTTCAATCAAATGGAATGAAACTAGAACTCAATCACAGAAGGAATCTAGGAAATTCACAGATTTGTAGAAATTAAACATGTTCTTTAAAATAAAAATTGTATTGATTTAAAGTATGCAACATAGTGTTTCATATACATTATGTATGTACTGAAATTATTACTGATTACTACAGTCAAGCTAATCAAAACATCAATATCATCACATAGTTACCATTTTTCTTCATTTATTTGACTGTGGGGGAATAAGACCATCAAAAATCTGCTCCCTGTAAATTTCCATCCTGCAATATAGCATCATTAACTATTGTCCTCATGCTGTACATAAGATCTCTAGACAAATTCATCCTACATAACTGCAGGTTTGTACCCTTTGACCAACTGTTACCCTTTGCCCACCTCTTCACCCTTGGTAACCACTGTTTTATTCTGTTTCAAAAAAAGCATACTCTAACATAAACAATAGGTCAGAGAGGAAATCACAAGGGAATTAGAAAATAGCTAGAGACAAATGAAAACAAAAACATAACAAAAATGTATCAAATATAGTGCAAGGAGTGCTAAGAGGAAAATACACACATTTATAAAAGAAGAAAGATCTTAAACCAGTAACCTAACTTCCCATCTTAAGGACCTAAAAGAGAATAGCAAACTGGACCCAAATTATCAGAATGAAATAAATAATAGAGATAAACAAAATAAGAGTAGAAATACAAGAAAAGAACAATAAAATAATAAAATGATTATTAGAAGAGATTAACGAGGTTCAAAAGCCTTTAGCTATATTAACTGAACAAAGGACACTCAAATTTCTAAAATCAGCAATAAAACTGGAAACTATGCTACCAATATTACATAAATAAAAAGGATTATTAGAGGGTTTTATGAGCAAATTGAATAATCTAGATGAAATGGAAGAATTCATAGAAACACAACTTACCAAGACAGAATCATGAAATAAAACATACGAGTAAAACTTAAGCTAGTGAGGAGAACTCAGTGATGATAATAATGATGATAGTAATCACCATTATTATCATCCTCTACCCAATGATGCTCCCATCAAACAGAAACCCTGAACAAGATGGCTTTTCAGGTGAATGCCAAATCAAAACCGCAGTGACATGCTAATTCATACCCACTAAAATGTCCTTGCTTTTTAAAGAAAAAGGAAGATAAGTGTTGGTGATAATGTGGACAATTTTGAACCCTGGCACATTACTGATTAATTATAAAATACACAGCCATTGTGGAAAAATGGTTAGGCTATTACTAAAATAGTTTTATGTAGAATTACCAGGTCCAGCAATTCCACTACTAGGTATCTATATATACCCAAAACAATTGGAAGCGAGGTGTTAACCAGTTATACACCAATGTTCCCAACAGCATTATTAACAGTATTCAAAATGTAGGAATAGCTCAAATATCCATCAACAATAGAATGGTTAAACAAATTGCGGTATATACATACGAAGAATATTACTGAACCTTAAAAAGGGATCAGATTTTAATGCATGTTATAAATTGAATGAACCCTGAAAAAATTATTAAAATGAAATAAGCAAGATAATAAAAGGCAGCAAATGTTGTATCACTCCATTTAGGAGGCATCTGGAATAAGTAAATTCATAGAGACAAAATGTAAAATAAAGGTTACCAGGGACTGAGGAGAGGAGGAATAGGGAGCTATCGTTTAATGTTTAATGGGTTGTTTTGTTTAAGATGATGAAAAAAATCCTGAAAATAAAGAATTGTGATAGTTGTACAACATTGTGAATATACTTAATGCTATGGAATTGTGCACTTAAAATGGTTAAAATAGTAAATAAAAAATTAGTAAATAAAAAATTATTTTTTTAATTGAGGTAACATTGGTTTAGAGCACTATACATGATTCAAGTGCAAAGGATCACACCTTTTCAGATGCATGTCAACCACACCACAATTACCGCCATTTTTTGTGTTATGTATATGAAACAATAAAAATTGGGGAGAACCTCTGAAATCTCCTATGGGATGCTAATGTGGAGCAGGGGTGATAATCACTGGCCTCAACTGTTGGAACCGCTTCACTCATGAGTAACTCTCCTTAAATGAGCCTCTCTATGCTTCACATTCAGTGTTTGGGGTAGGTGCAGACTTTAAATTAGCCTGGCACCTGTGTCTTGCAGCTATGTCCTCTGCCCACCCTTCTCAACTTCCCTAGGACTCAATCCTCTTGTTTGTAAAACTGGGATGTTCCACAGGGATTTTAAAAATTGAAGAAGATACTTCTTACAATGGGGTGAGAAGGATATATGGTACTCGGTTCACACAGCGTTGACAATGATTATAATGAACTTTTTATCAAAGGTTGGGGTTATGTGGGTAAAAATGGGGTGAGAGTGGTTGTTCTCATACTGAACTGTTCCAGAATCACCTGGGGATTTTTTGGAATACATGCTCAGATCTGGGGTGATGCTAGGGAATTTGCTTTTGTAATGAGTAACTTCCCCAGCTGATGCTAATGTTGCTGATCCAGGGGCCACACCCTGAGGACCTTGGGCTTGGAGCTATCATTTGGTCCAGATCTCTGCCCACTGGACCATCCAAAGTTACCCAAGAGGCTCTGCTGCTAAAATGTAATTTAAAAAAAGCTTTCCTCTTTTATTAGAGGAAATAGTTTTTGGCTAATCAGACATATAATCTTAACCCTTAGGATTCACCAAGCATCTCAAAAATGCATACACGATTAAACAAAGTAGTGAAGAGTTTAAATTAAGTTGGAAGTTCAGTTAAAAAGCTTGCATTTTAGGACTCAGTAAATTCAGTAATGGATTTTCTGAAACCCTGGTGTATTTTTTAGGCATGCTTCTGGGAGAACAAGCCAGTGGGAAATCACATTTGAAAATTGTGTCTTGCCTTAGCTTTTGGAATCTCTGCTACCTCTGATGGAGGATGACCATCTATATCAGACTCTGGCAGATGTCCTTACTGCAATTTTCTGCCACACAATCTTGGATTGAGAAATGCAGTGAAACACCTGCAGGAGCACTGGCATCAGAGACTGGGATAGAAAGATTCAAACCTCTTTCTTGTCAAGACAAGAAAAGGTTTACTTGGGTTTGAGACCTAGAATTCCTCTATGGGCTAGAGTAATTGACACATGATTTGATTTTTATTCATATTTGTAATCTCACATATAAAATGGAGAGAACAATTGTCACCTACTTTGAAGGGTCATTATTTTTTCAAAATTGTTTTCTGATGGCCACAGAAATAGAGATGCAGCCTGAGACTTGGCTCTTCCAGTTCATGAAATGAAAGTTCACACTGATTCCCTTTTCCCAACTTCTTCCTCTTCCTCTTACTCCAGTTCTTTTGCCCCCTTTCCCTTCCTTCTCCTCTCTCTTATGTGCTTCAAACTTCTGGAGGCAAGTTTCTCAGTGGTTTTCCTAGAGAGTGCTTATATATTGCCCCTGTCCACTTTTAGGGAAAATCCCCACCCACTCCCAGCTTTTCTCAGACTGGATGAGTAATCAAATCAACATTAGAAGGCCTCCCTGGTGGCGCAGCGGTTGGGCGCTGCGCTGTGGATCTGTTGGCAGCGGCGATGCGAGTTCGACGCCCAGCCGGGGAGAGTCCAGCATGGTGCGGCAGACCTCTCCTGCCTCACCTGCTGCTCCCCTCAGCAGTGTATTTCTGATCCGCCTGTTCTGCTCCCCACTCTGTCTCTGGTGAACCCTCTCGCCGCCCCGCGCTTCTGGCCTGTACCCCAGCTTGTATAAATAAATCTTTAAAAAAAAATCAACATTAGATAGGTTATCAAAAGAAAATCAATTTAATAACAAATTTATGGAGAATTAACATAAATGAAGAAAACCAGGGGTATAAATCTCATGTTGAGGGCCTTGAGGCATCAAGGAGAGAGGAATAGGAAACTTTATATGACAGGAAGAGATGACTTCATTTTTCCTCTGAGAATAAAAAGATGAATTTTTCAGATAGGAAAGGCATGTTCAGTGATAGACCTATACCTGGTGATGCCCTCCCAAACTACATTTTCTAGATCAGAAAAAGGGGAGCAGTGGTCTCTTCAAGTTGGGAAAGGGCAAAGGACTTAGGCAAGGACCAGAGTTTCTCCCCAGCTTCCTGGGCCGTCACTTGTCTTTATATAAAATAATCTGCATTCTTTAAATAATGGTAACAATTTTGTCTGAAGTTTATAGGGACTCAATTGACTTTAGTGCCCCATACCAAGGTGATACTTGTTGAAGACCTACTTTGGGCATTTTGAGAAAAGCCTATATGACCATTTTATGGAGGCTTCAGCTGCTCCTCCATTTTCTCTTCCTTAGATACCACTAGCACAAGCAACATTCAGAAGAGCTCCTCTGATCTCAATTGAGCACCTCCAAAATCACTTCAGCAGAGGCTTGTTGCTACCATGGAGATGTATCTGTATGCTACCTTCCCATGAATGCTGGGTCCTGTGATGATGCCAGATTTAAGCACACTGCGGCTCAGTATGACATTTAGCATGTGTGAAGCATGGTGCACTTGGAGGTAAGGACATTGGACTTGGTGAGGTATTACAGGTCCACACTCTTTGTGGGAGTCAATCGCACATGCTGGTGTTTGCCGCTTGCTGTTGTGTACATGTGTGGCAGTAGCCTGCGCTGAGATGTTGTGGTCACTGCATCCAAATGCTCAGCCCACACGGGAGGCCACTCTCCCACTTGCCTTCCCTATGCTTGGATCCTTAAGTGTAGTCCTTTCTTTTGTTCTAAAAAGTGCTAACTTCTCAAGCTTTCAATTAACATTCATTAAAACTCAGCCTCTGCCTCTAAACCTCCTGGAGAAATGTGATCTCCAAACATCATTTTGCTTTCTGCACCAGAGGCTGTTGTTGTGGAACCATCATGGACCAGGCAGGTTCATTGCTGATTTGGGAACGCAGAAGGAATTTTGGAGCCTTTGATATCTCTAAAAGGCCTTTAGTGCTGAATCAGGGACTGGATTCAGGTGGGGAGGCAGACAGGCAGCAACTGAGTCCTCTAGGCCCCACATATCTCCTCTTTATCCCTCGCTTCTTGGTCCAAGAGTCCATAAGCAGAGGTGTGAGTGTGCTCTGCTGGTGCTCCCCCACATTTTTGTCATGTGTGGAAAGAGAAAACTGGGAGGAAAGCAAAACTGCAGGTGGCAGCTATAGAGGCTGGTGTCAGGAGGTGAGAAAGCCTGAGTATTCCACATTCCTTACAGAAGGTGACTCTCTGCAAACCTTGAGAAAAGCCATCAGAATTCCCTCAATAAGACCTATAGAGTAAATAAAGTTAGACTTTTTACGCCCTCCCACCATTAGCATCTATAACTGACACCTTCGGTTTTAAATGTGCACCTGTAATTTTGGACACATGGGCCCAGAGAGCACAGCAAGTGTATGTATGTAAATGGGGACACCTGTGTTGGGGGCGACAGGATATAAGGACGGCGTCACTCTGAGAAAGGACAGACAAGGGGAGACAGCCAGAGAAATACTGAGAGAGAGAGAGATGTCCTGTCCCATGATTCAGCATTAAAGGCCTGTAAAAATCTACTGAGGGCTCCAAAATTATCTTTTCATTTGACAGAACTGACACGGAACCTCACTGGCCTGGGGTGGTTGCAAAATAGGACCCTTCTCTGCTTATGGGACCATACTGTAGGTGGAGACTTTTTTGGGAACTTTATTTGCAGAAGTGAGCCTGGTCATTCCTGGTCTAGTGTGGTGACTTGCACAAATCAACACACGCAACTCTGTACTCAAGTTCTTTTACCAGGAATTCCTTCTCCTTTATATGATAAGCTCTTCACAGTCCTATAGAGGTCCATTCTAGCTAAATTCTCTATTAAGCTTTTCCTACTGTTCTTGTCTCTTCCTGTTCCCACAACTACTTACCACCCTACTATACCCCAAAGTAAATCACACTAAACACACAGTGTCCCAGGTAGACACTGGTCTTGCCAGGTAAAAGCCGATTGTTGAACATTATTGTAGTGAAAGTAATCAGACATGGGGTGGTGGTGGGGAGTCTGTTGGGGGATTGGGAGACTAGAAGGTTGGGGGGAGTAGTAGGGGACTGGCAGACCTCCCAGCCCCCAGAAAATCTTCACTTTTTCTCTTTGTGCTCTCTCTGGCATTGCATCATGGTCCTGCCTCTCTGTAGTCACTCATTCTCTCATAGCTGTTCTGCCATAGCCCCCTCTGTGTGACGCTGCCCTTAGAATCTCAGCCTCCAGGCTCAGGTGTGCCCACTTACACATGCCCACACACACCCCAGGAGTCCACCATCAGGCATGCGTGCCCTGGGCCCACTCTCCCAAGTGCTCTTGTATTCAAAGCCTCAGGTGATAGCCGCAGAGGCCAGCAGCATAAAAGCCTGACCAATTCACTTACCCCACAATCATGAATTTTTCTGTAGTTGTTTCCCCCATAGACTGTTAAGTGTCTTGTGGCACAGAACTATGCTCTCTTTTTGTCTTTTATTGATAATTCTTAGCGTTATGCCTGATGCTGGGAAATTGCTTAGTATGCTTTTATCTAATTTTATGAAAGTGTAGTTTATTCAAAAGATAGCTCTTGTTCAATGTGGCACATGTTTGGAGGCCATGGAAAGAACTGGAATTTAACACTTGCATACCTTGACTTCAGGCTGATTTTACCAGCTGAATTAACTTTGACAGCTGAAACCAAGCACACCTGATTCCCTTGGCCTCTGAAAAGACCAAGTCAGCCTAGTTTAGGGCACAGGTAAAGGCGTTCTATAGCTGTGGTGTATTACACAAAAGAATGCACTTACTTTCCAAAGTACTTTTATTCATTATTTAATTTTAATTACCCTAAGAACAATTCTCAAATTTAAGATATGTTATCTAAGAATTATAATTAAAAGTTTTCCTATTTCCTGTGCTAAATATCTGAACATGCAATCAGAACTTGGTTACTTGCTTCTGGTTAGATTGGGACTGATTATTAGAACTAACCATTAGATATTTAAGGTCTCGCTTCCTACTCTCAGCTATCTGAGACCACTGGTTCAGCTCTGTTATGCAAGTTCTTGCCTTGCAAATCACACCTGAAGTGGTCTGGATTATACTCCAGAAACCTCCCCAGAGTTCCCTTGCCATCAAAGTGGTGTTTTTTCTCACTTCAGTATTTTAATAAACTTTTCTTGATCAGAAGTGTTTCTAGTGGTCTTTGGGGAGATTTCAGCCTATGGCCAAAGGGTAAAGATGTCACATGTTTCTAGTTCTCTAGAAAACATTGGAGATTAGGATGGTAGCAAAAAAAAAAAATATGCTATGTCAAAAAACATTACAAAATCTATGCACTATATATTTCAGCTATTTTACTCACTTAGTCAGAAAATATTTTCATTCTTCAAGACAATTGGTTCTTGTTTTTAACATGTCTAGCAGCCTTGGTTTTCTGTTTTTTTCAGCCTACATAAAATTAAAAACCACTGAGCCTTTAAATAAGTGTCTGCTCAGAACTAAAGAACAAGGGCTTGAAGACCTGTGAGGTATGAGAACCCCTGCACATATCTGGGGGTGTCCTTGAGGACTTTTTTTGAAAATGTAGGGTGAGAATTGTCAGGTTTTTCTGTCCTACTCTCAATGTTGGAACTCTAAGGCCTCGCACATGCCTAATGGCGGGCACCTGGAGTGGGGTGTGGGGCTGCATGGATGGGCACACCTGAGCCAGAGACTGGGCTTATAGGCAGCAGCAGCAGCGGTGGCAGAGACAGAAAAGCAGAGGAGCTTCCATTTGAGGTGCAGCAGAGAGACCACGAAATTCCGTCAGAGAGCCCAGAAAGAGTGAAGGTTTACCAGGGGGCTAGGAGGTCGGCCAGCCTCCTGGCCTCCCCGGCCTCCCTTCACTGACTTGTACCTGGTTGCCTCCCTATAAGAGTCCATTAAAAGTGTAAAAAGCCACTGAGGGCTCCAGAACTCCTCCCTTCCTCCTTTTGACTAGTCTGTGCAGTTCTATAGAGAACTTGTGTCCCTGGTTTTTCCTGCCTTTTATACAAGGCATTAACATTTCTTTTTTTTTTAAAGATTTATTTATTTATGCATACAAGCTGGGGTACAGGCCAGAGGCGTGGGGTAGCGAGAGGGTTCACCAGAGACAGAGTGGGGAGCAGAACAGGCAGATCAATGGGCGAGGCAGGAGAAGTCTGCTGTCAGCCACGCCACGTGGGAATCTCCCCGGCTGGGCTTCGAACTCGTGTCACTGCCAACAGCTCCACAGCACAGTGCCTAACTGCTGTGCCACCAGGGAGGCCCGAGAAGACGTTAACATTTCAATCAGTAAAATGAGTAAGAATTTCACCCTCACAGGTTTGGGTGAGCCTTGTATAATTTGTTGAGGGGCCAAATAGAACAAAAAGGCAA
Source organism: Scalopus aquaticus (assembly GCA_004024925.1). Taxonomy (NCBI): domain Eukaryota; kingdom Metazoa; phylum Chordata; class Mammalia; order Eulipotyphla; family Talpidae; genus Scalopus; species Scalopus aquaticus. Next base: position 4,597 of record PVIJ01017397.1, on the reverse strand, counting down.
AGAAAGGCTAATTTCCTCTCTTCCTAAGCCGAGATGTCTATCCTTTCCTGCCTTTGGACAGTGGAACTCCTGGTTCTCAGTACTTCTGACTCACCAAATCACATCACCTGCAGCTAGAATCGCAAACTCTGGTAGAGGCTCAGCAACTGTATGTCCCTCAGCCCCCCACCTGATCACAGTCCCCTCAGATGATGCTGCATTTCACTCCTCAAACACTGAGTTCTCTTTTAGGGTCTTTTCTCCTGTGCCAACCTCACCATCTATTGGATGCTTACATGCTTCTTTAGAAAGCCAAGTGAAAGGCTACCATGTCAGTTGAGTTTTGTGGTCTCTTTTTGGAAGGACCCATAGTTTCCTACTCGGTATCTGCATGTTCGTCAGATTTCTTTGCCAGCAGGTGCACTGGAGTGTTGCCGTGTGTGTCATGCATCCAACACATGATCACTGAGGGGCAACTTCTGGTCAGGTCTGCCTAGTGAGCACCTCCCTCAGAAATGGTTGCCTAGTGAGGGAGGTAGAAATCATGTACGAAATAGCAAAACTGTGACGGTCATGTGCGAGAAAGGAAAGGAACTTAGTGCTATAAATGAGGATGGTAGGAGTTTCCACTGCAAGCCAGGTGTTCTGGGAAGCTCCTCTTCCTGGGGTTCTCAGTCTGGTGGCAGAGCAACCCTCAATTGTTTTGGCACGGCGTAAATACATTATGAGGACCCTTGCTGATGGAGAAGAGGGCACTTGAAAAAGAGCAATTGAAGCTATCAGTTAAAAAGCAAGCCCTCATTTGTGAAGCCACTGATAAATAGTGGGAAAAGCAAGGCCAGAAAAAACCTGGCTGTGCTGAGAGCTCTGCCTAAATTAAGATTAACAGGTGGTTCTGATAATATGCCTCTGAAAAGTGTTATAAATATAGGCACCCAATTTAAGCCAATTTGAGATGTTTTGGACTCAATGCCTGTGGTCCTGATTCCTTGTCCAGTTATAAACAAGAGCTGCCAGGGACTCTGGCACTGATAAATGGCCTGTCCCTCCCTGCAGATGAATGGCTGCCTGCAATTCTCTGGTCTGGGCTCTGCCGGCTGTGTTGTCAATCTCCTGAGCCTTGCCAAGAGGCTTCTAACTTCTCCCTTCCGCTGCCAATTGAATTGTATGTTTGGATTATTGTAATGTGGACTTCCCCCAATTCAAATTGTGGGTATATGCATTTGACTTGAGTCATGAGTGAAAGCTTTCTGCTCTGGTGGAAGTTAGCACTTTTGAGATCTGAACCTGATAAAACAAAGAGGGTAAGAAGAGACCAGACGTGGCGGGAAGTCAGGAGAGGAGGGCCTACATGAGCTGGCCAAAAGGACTGTTCTAATGCAGGTTTTCAAAACATTTGGAGTGCATTGCACAGTGTGAACACTCCCACAAAACACAGTTTTTAGTAAAATTTGTGACTCCATCAAATGTCTCATATACTTAAGTCTTTCTGTTTAATGGAAAGCAGTAGAGAAACTGAAGGATTTCACATCTGGGCTGATGTAGAAATAGAGGCACACACCTGAGCTTACCCTGGTGGCCCTGCAAGCGTGTTGGTTCATGGCCAGGCACTCCAGTGAAGGACCCCGGTCGTGTAGTGCGTGGAGTTGGGTGAGTGGCATGTCAGTGATTCCCAGTGATAAAGGTGTCTGTCCTTCCTCCACCCTTTTGACTTACTCTGAACATCAGAACCAGGAAAACTGGCTGAGATCTAATCACCGAGATTTGGAAGTGACATTTTTGCACCTGCACTGTTTTGGTTTCTAGGCTGGAAACCCAGTGTAACCCCTCCCCTCCCGCCTGTCGCAGGCATGTCTCCAGCAGAAACGGCCTCACAGATATCCACACAGTCAGGCTGGGGTTCTGGCAAACAGAGGTGTAGCCAGCTTCTGTGCAGCTTATGTCAAATGCAATATGGAGCTAAGGAAAGGGACTGGAGGGAGCAGCTCCAGACTCCCAAAATCTTTGATGTAGCCTGACAAAGTCTCATCTACCAGTCTCTCTCTCCCCTAAGCTGCTTTCCCCACAAAGAGAATGGTCAAGTATTGCTGAAAGGTCACACTGACCCCTGGACTCACGCATAGTGGATTGAATTAAAGTCTTGATGAGGAAAGAAGACCCTGCGCTGCCATTATTGACATCTCGCTGCCTTGATGGGGTGGGCCACACGTGTCCCTGGTGGGGGGCATGGCCTCAGAATTCAGTGATTTGTGTGATGAATGTCTTGATAAATGAAAAAAAGGCATGACAGATTTTGGATTGTTCTATACATATCCCAAAGAAGAAATGACACTTTTCCCTTCTATGATTATTTCCCAGCCAAGGGGAGGTGATGGGGGGGGGGCATGTCAGAGAGACCTGATCATTTGAGATCACAACCACATCAGTGGAAACCTCTGCCTGAGCCTCAGGACTGGTCCGAGGCATTTGAGCTTGGCTTAGCCTATGTATGGGGAGAAGGTGGGCCAGGCAGGGGTAGGCCTTCCCTGCAAAGCCAAAGGGGAGTGGTATGAACTTGGAGAACAGAAGACAGCCCAGGTAAGGAAGGGGAAGAAGGCTGGAGGCCTGGAAAATGATTAGGCGTGAACAAGGGGATTGTGAAAGTGGAAGTAAGTTAAAAGGCTGAATGGAGAAATGGAGCAGCAGGACGTGAGGAGGTGAATGAGACAATCCATGCAGTCTGGGCTAGAACAGGCTGTGAGTTTGACAGGCACAGCTGCAGAGGGAAGGTGGTGCTTCCTCCCTCCTCGTGCTGCTGCCTGAAGAAGCCCTTCTGGATGTGCCTATGCTGCCTGCATGTTCAAAACCGAGCTCCAGACTGGGCGCTATTAGGAACCTCCAGGTGTTCAGTCTGCTTTCCTGAAAGCATCTTTCTCCCAAGCTCCCCAGACATGCTTTGTCTGGGCTTCTCCCTCACTGGAAGCCATGGCCTTGGATGGCACTTGCATTTGGGTTTCAAGGACCACTTATACATGCTGTGTTTTTTTTTTTTTAAACCAAATTCAGATGCACAGAAGACTTCCAGTTGGATACCATTCCTAGTACCATGAGGACCCCTAAATTCAGAGTACAAATATGGCCTAAAGATGCATGAAGTGTGAGCATCTCTCACACAAAAATGACTATTTCCTTCCTTGTCCCTCAGATGTGTGTATTTTTCTTGGTCACAGGGTACACTGCCGCGCCCTGGCCCACCTGAGATGCCTGAAGGCGCAGCACGGAGCTAGGACCTTCAAGGAAGAGTTCCTTAGGTAGCCAAGAGGGACATCTCTTCCCATAACTACTTTAACTCACAAATATTTTCTAAGTTAGACCTATAACTTTCTTAAGATATGCCTGCAGACATAACCTCTCCATTGCCTAAGACCCCATGATTGGGTCCAGGTGCCGAGCTGCTCCTTCCATAAGTACATTCTTGCCTGATCACGGGTTGGTGTCCTGTACAAAAACATTTACTCCCCCTCCCCTTACATTCCCCTGCCTGCTTCTAGGAATCAACATAAGATGGCTTCTGTAATTAACCACGTCAGGGAGTTGGAATAAGATGGTTCCTTTTATCAAATTCTGATTTCCAGGCAAAAAGGACATTAAGCTATTGCCTTTTAGGCTCCAGGCTCAGGGCAAAGGTTAATCATTATGTTTATACCCTCATATCTCAGAAAATTTACCTTAAGCAAAAAATATTTTCCCCAGAAACCACCTGATTGTAATCAAAATGTAATCAATCATGTGCCTAAAAAAATATGTATCCTGTTATTTTTACCTCATTTTTGTAGTCAATCATTATCTTTAGAGACTATGTCTGCTAGCCAGTTTTTTTAATATATATTTTTATTGTTATTTATGTATTTTACATTTTGTATTCCCCTTGGGTAGCCCACCACCAATTCACCCGTGATCCATCTCCATGGTCCCTTGAGTTCTTTTCTATTCCATTTTGTGCGCTTTTCCTTCCCTCCCTCTGACTCACCCCCCTCCCCACCTGCTGATTGTCTCTCTCCTATTTGGTTTCCTTATAGTCCTGTTATAAGTGAAACCATTCGATATTTTTCTCTTTCTTTCTGGCTTATTTCATTGAGTATGATCCCCTCTAATTCCATCCATGTCGCTGCAAATTGCATGTGTTTATCTTCCTTCCATGATGAATAGTATTCCATTGTGTATATGTACCACATCTTCTTTATCCAATCATCTATTTTTGGACATCTGGGTTGCTTCCATACCTTTGCTATTGTGAACAGTGCTGCAATGAACATACGGGTCCATGTATCCTTTCAGATTAGTGTTTTTGTATCCTTTGGGTAAATTCCCAAAAGTGGGATTGCTGGGTCGTATGGAAGCTCCATGTTTAGCAGTTTGAGGAATCGCCATACAGCTTTCCATAGTGGTTGGACCAGTTCACATTCCCACCAGCAGTGTAGAAGAGTTCCTTTTTCTCCACATCCTTTCCAGCAGTTGTTGTTGCCTGTATTTTTAATGTGTGCCATCCTCTCAGGTGTGAGGTGGTATCTCATAGTGGTTTTGATTTGCATTTCCTTGATTATAAGTGATGTTGAGCATTTTTTTCATGTATCTGTTG
>PVIJ01017396.1:0-29533 GCA_004024925.1 Scalopus aquaticus | reverse complement strand
AAAAAATGCTCAACATCACTTATAATCAAGGAAATGCAAATCAAAACCACTATGAGATACCACCTCACACCTGAGAGGATGGCACACATTAAAAATACAGGCAACAACAAATGCTGGAAAGGATGTGGAGAAAAAGGAACTCTTCTACACTGCTGGTGGGAATGTGAACTGCTCCAACCACTATGGAAAGCTGTATGGCAATTCCTCAAACTGCTAAACATGGAGGTCCCATACGACCCAGCAATCCCACTTTTGGGAATTTACCCAAAGGACACAAAAAGACTAATCCGAAAGGATACATGCACCCATATGTTCATTGCAGCACTGTTCACAATAGCAAAGGTATGGAAGCAACCCAGATGTCCAAAAATAGATGACTGGATCCAGAAGATGTGGTACATATACACAATGGAATACTATTCAGCATGGAAAGAAGATAAACACATGCTATTTGCAGCGACATGGATGGAATTAGAGGGAATCATACTCAGTGAAATAAGGCAGAAAGAAAAAGAAAAATAGCGAATGGTTTCACTTATAACAGGACTATAGTGAGGCCGGGTGGGGGAGAGACACTCAGCAGTGGGGGGGTGGGGGGAGGGGAGGATAAGGGCACAAAGTGGAAGAGAGGAGAATACAGGGGACCATGGAGATGGATCACGGGTGAATTGGTGGTGGGCTGCCCAAGGGGAATACAAAATGTAAAAGACATAAATAACAATAAAAAAAATTGCAAACAAAAAAACAAAGTACCACAGGCAAAATTAACTTCTTATTTGGTTTCTGTACATAAGAGGCTGACCTTTATGTTAAACCACAAAGAGAAATCATGAGCAAGGCTATTTCTAAGAAATAATAAAACCCAGAAAAACTGCTTTCTTATTTGGCATATTGATTTTCTGTCCTTGTTATTAGTCAATCTGTAAGAGGAAACAATGGACAGTAATCCAGATAATTTCTATATCTGATTATTAAAAAAAAACTAGAAGATATAAAATAGACTTATCTTTATCATAAAATTTAAGATATATTTGGATCTATGTGAAACAGGTAAATATTTAAGTAGCCTGATAGATTTCTGTTATATTGGATATAATTGGAATGGAATCTCAGTAGCAGAATTCTCTTGAAAGAATATCAGAGGGGAAAGAAAATACATGTTCTATTAAATGATATTGGGTCAGATTGAGTAGATTTCTGGAAACTTAACCTCTCTATTTAATATTAGTTGAGCATATTATAGCCAAATTGAAGAAAAAAAAGTTCTGGAAAAAAATTAACACTTTATTGGCCTACCTTGAATTGCAAATATTTGTAGTGTTACCAGTTGTTACAGAAAGATCATTAGAAAATCAACGTATCTAAAATATATACATGTGTAAATTTTTGGAAAAGCACATAGAACATCCAATGTGATTTATTTCCTTTACTTAGTTACATTCACAAGATTTGGATAACCTCTATAAACTACCTCAGATTCATAATATTGTTTAGTTCACTTGCATAGACTTAAAAACATCTCATTATTGAAGAAAGCTAGATGTCAATAAGAACAGAAATGTTATTGAATAGAAATGTCAAATTCTTAATAAGAGGCTTCTGAGTGAATGCCACTCTAGTATACAAGCTGTCTTTCCTTTTCATATTACTCTCCTTCATTATACTGTTGATTGCATTTTACTGTTACTTATTTGACCATATTAGCTTTCACCTTATTTAAAACAGAATTTATCATATTCATCTTATATCCCTATTATTGTGAATCAATAACATATACCTAGAAATACACCTTATGTAAGCCATAAGTGCCCAATCAATGTTTATTTCATAGAAGTGAATTTTGAGATATATTAGAATATCAACTTTTACTTTAGCCATCAAGTAAAAAAAAAAAGTAACATAAGATGTAATTTAATATCAACACCAGAAATTGTACACGGCAAGAAGTGAAATTTAGCAGGGCAATATGTTTGACATATTAAAATAAAATAGGTAGTATGCTAATAAGCTCTCAGATTTAGTAAGACATTTCTATTCTGTCATTCGTCATTGATGAATGAGTAGGACTTGATATTTATAGGAAGTAATTTATTTGTGTCCTGATAGGTATTTAATCCTCCCTTTTCCTTTGCATATAAAATTTTTAATGTATCAAGAGTAAAGATAACCAATAATTTTTCACAAGGTGTCAAATAACTAAATGCTGACTATCCACCTATCAAGTGTCTATTTCCCTTTTGGTGACTGGATTCATAATTCAGGCATATTAAGTAAACCCTGTAATATGGCTATTTTGTACTCTATCATCGATGTTACAGCAACAATGTTCTGTACATTTTCTACTGGACCTTTTTAGAATGCCTCCATTAAACACACACACACACACACACACACACACACACACACACACAAAACAAAATGTCATTAACAGCAGGAATAATGTTGATGCATTAGGCAATGCTGAAATGAAGACTTGCTGAAGGACGGTTTATATGGGCATAGCTTGCAGAATGGCTCCCAAGAGTAGTATTTTCAAAGATGGAAACTTGGGTAATTTCTCCTATAAATGTTTTAATACTTATGAAAAAAGTCTTGAAATTTGTCAGATATTTCTTGAGCAGTAGTCTCAATACAGGACATATTAGATCATAATTCAAGAATCAAAACATAAATTATGTTACCCTTACCCTAAACTCATAATTTAATTTTTTTTTTTTAGTTTAAGACTAGATTACTTTATAAAACTTAAATCTTCCATGGAGTAAAATTCAAGTTAATACTGTGACTCAGTTGATGAAAAACTACACAGATGTGTTTTGCAGCTTATAAACTTCTGCTATAAAATCAGTGACTTATAATTTGCAAAGTATTTTCACATTATCATTGGTTATCTTATTTTAAAATTGTATTACTCCACTTTATTCTGTTTGATGAGGTTCCTTCCATACCTGTTCCTGTTGGTATAGTTGTCATCTCTCTTTGTCACCCAAGTTATTAGAAAGGGGATTTTTCTTTTTACTTCCCCCAATACCCTCCAAATTTAACTTAAAAAGCATACATCTGGGCCTCCCTGGTGGTGCAGCAGTTGAGCGCTGCACTGTGGAGCTGGCCGTAGCGCGCGATGAGAGTTCGACGCCCAGCCAGGGAGAATCCCACATGGTGCAGCAGACCTCTCCTGCCTCGCCCGCTGCTCCCCTCAGCAGTGTATTTCTGATCTGCCTGTTCTGCTCCCCACTCTGTCTCTGGTGAACCCTCTCGCCGCCCCCACGCCTCTGGCCTGTACCCCAGCTTGTATAAATAAATCTTAAAAAAAAGTATACATCTAATTTTCCCCGCAAATCATTTCTTGAATTTTTTTCTCCATATTTTTCACAACTTACCAAACCCCTTTCAACTTATATCTACAGTATTACTGTTACCTTTCAAACAGTTCTCAGCTGAATTTTGCTTTCATCAATGAAGTATACAATTTTGAATGTCTGTTTCAGTATTCCTCAAAATTAAAGGTTTATAGAAATCACCTAGGGATATCGTTAAAGTGTAGATTTCGGTTGAATAAATCTGAAATGGAGCCTTAGCTTCTGCATTTACAAGCTAACACATAAATCTGGCAGGTCAAAATATGAAAAACAGTATCTTAGGATAATCTTATTTGCTTGTATGATCCCTTAAATAAAATTCATCACAACAACCATCACTGTTGCAATGGAGTAAAGCTACTTTAGCATGGGATGAATTTATTAAGGATCATCACCATATTCTTGACATTTACAACCACTTCTTTTAAACTGCCTTCCTTCTCAGTTGCAAGTTTGAAGATGTAAGCTACCAATACAAAATTTAAGTAACTCCCGCAAAGTGAAGTTTACAGTCATGCCAATGTGACTTGATTAACATTCTGGTACCTACTGATTACTTTGTCATGTCACTTTTTCTGTCCCTTGAGACTCACTCTATCTCTCCAGAAAGCTTCCACTGGCAACCCTGAGGACTGGTTTGCCTAACATGTACATGTGCTCTCTTATCAAACTCTGGATTGACTGTTACAACACTTTGATTGTCCCGAAATTATTCAGAAATATTTATCCCATGAATTAGTGAGATTGGGATCATGCTATCTTTATCTTTGTGTTCACAGACTTAAGTGACTTGATATTTCATTAAGTATCACATGAAGTGGACAAATATTTGATAATTATGTTCCTATTTTAATATTAATATTTTAATATTTCTAGTCTTAATTTACCAAGAACTTTATTTTTTAATTTTTTCAATATATATTTTTATTATTTGTATCTTACATTTTGTATTCCCCTTGGGTAACCCACCACCAATTCACCCGTGATCCATCTCCATGGTCCCTTGTGTCCTTTTCTACTCCATTTTGTGCCCTTATCCTCCCCCTCCCCCAACCCCCCCAAGTGTCTCTCTCCTATTTGGTTTCCCTATAGTCCTGTTATAAGTGAAACCATTCGATATTTTTCTCTTTCTTTCTGGCTTGTTTCGCTGAGTATGATCCCCTCTAATTGCATCCATGTCGCTGCAAATTGCATGTGTTTATCTTCTTTGAATGCTGAATAGTATTCCATTGTGTATATGTACCACATCTTCTGGATCCAGTCATCTATTTTTGGACATCTGGGTTGCTTCCATACCTTTGCTATTGTGAATAGTGCCTCAATGAACATACAGGTGCATGTATCCTTTCGGATTAGTGTTTTTGTATCCTTTGGGTAAATTCCCAAAAGTGGTATTGCTGGGTCGTATGGAAGCTCCATGTTGAGCAGTTTGAGGAATCGCCATACAGCTTTCCATAGTGGTTGGAGCAGTTCACATTCCCACCAGCAGTGTAGAAGAGTTCCTTTTTCTCCACATCCTTTCCAGCATTAGTTGTTGCCTATATTTTTAACGTGTGCCATCCTCACAGGTGTGAGGTGGTATCTCATAGTGGTTTTGATTTGCATTTCCTTGATTATAAGTGATGTTGAACATTTTTTCATGTATCTGTTGGCCATTTGCTTTTCTTCTTTGGAGAAGTGACTTTTTAGCTCTTCTGGGAGAATTTCGTTTTTAAATCAAGACTGAATGTTGCCAGGTGCATTTTATTAGTTGTATTTTGTAAACTGTGTGTAGCTATTCACATAGGTAAATCCTTTCTAATTTTTATCTATTAATCTTGGTAAGGTCTATCAACAATCCCCTACCTACTGGAAAGAAGGCATTAGCAGATAATTCTGTGACACTTCCTATTCTCATGAATGCCTGATGATTTGGTTCCTAGTCAATTTATTTCTATAGCCTTAAGGACTTTGTAACAAATAATGCAATATAAATGGGACTTTGATCAAGAACTATGTGCCAGACCAGAAACTTAAGCTTAATCATCGATGTTATATATTGAATAACTTAATCAGCATTGATGAGATGTAACTTGTAACCAGACTTGATGAGTTAGTCATTATTTTTGAGGAACTCTGTGAGGTTAGCAAAGCATAATAGGACTGTGGAGCAATGGCTTGCCTTCTTTTATGTGAACAAGTGTGTTTCAAGTGTGAAATGATTTTAGACAATAGGAACCTGGCCCTGAGAGTCACAGGACTTTCATTTTGCTGTTGTACATTCTATGTAGTTATCTATATTTTTAATTAAAGCTAGGCAAATTTGGTGTTATGTGAAATGTGATGTGTACTATGTCTTGGGAGTTTCATTGTCAGTTATTGAACTGTTTCCTAAATATTTAGATTTCTTGATAGTAAATTCTAAAAATAAAAATTAGATGTTAGACTTTACTCTGTAAAAATGCTTTTATTTTAGATGCTAAATGCTATGTCAATGGAAATAAAAAATATCCCTTATTTTATTAACAATATTGGCTTGAGACTTTAGATTCTGTATCTTCTTTAGGAATAATGTAAAATGTTATTTTCTTAAACCTTATAGAATGTTCCTATCTGCTGCATCCAAATTTCTTCTAATATTTCAAGTTTGATTTCATGAATATGTATAATTCTTAATTAGTTTTGAACCCAAAACTCCTAATTTACTGTATTCCTCGGCTGAGAAATGGCCAAGCACTTAATTATGGTTTCCAGTGGAACTCAGCCTGTGTGGAGTAGGTCTCAAAATGATTCAGGTTGTAGACTTGAGAGAATATTTGGCATTCAATATTTTTGGTAAAAGAGCCAGTTCTCCAAAGGCACATTTTGCTTGCCCAGGATGTTTTAAGAAGCATTACATTTCATTAACTAAACTAAACCATTTGGAAGCAGTGTTCCTTCTTTATTGTGTTGAAGGTTGGATTGTGATAATTCCTTTTGTTTTTGCCAAAAGTGACCTAGTTGATGTAGTTCCCTGTCAATTAAGGTAGGAGCCAGGTGTCTCATGTGGTAGTTCTGCTTTGATAACCATAGCCGAACAATTCTGTCTTGCTCATGAGGTCGAAAAGCACTAAATGGAATGAAACATACTGAAAGAAAATTCTGGCAGTGGTAGTTGAAATAAGTTTGTTGGATTCTTATTCTACATACAGGAGATCTCTTGAAAAAGAAAATATAGAAAATAATCAGGTCTACTTTCAGAAACCGTTTACTGGTGCTTTAAGGCAGGCAGAAAACAATTTTCTAATCTCGATTAAAACCTCACGTGGTTCGAAACAGTTACCTGTTTAAAGAACTCTGGAGAATGTCATTTCTCCACATAAAGTCCAATTAGTCCTCAGAATTCTGTTCATCTGGACTTTCAACCAAATTCAGGCAATATTAACTGCTTTAGATAAAGTGTGTAAGTTCCCTCTTAGTTACTCAGCTCTCTGATTTTATTCTCTACACAGCAAAAAAACAAAAAAAAAAACAAAAACAACAACAACAAAACAAAACACACACACAAACTGATAGGACACCTTTTAATTTCTTATTTATTTATGCATACAAGCTGGGATGCAGACCAGAGGTGGATGTGTGTGAGAGGATTCACCAGAGGCAGAGTGGGGAGCAGAACAGGAGATTGACTGAAATACACTGCTGAGGGGAACAGCAGGCAAGACGGGAGAGGTCTGCTGTGCTATGTGGGAAGCTCCCTGACAGGGGATTGAACTCGTGATGCAGTGGCTCTGGATAGCTTCACAGTGCTGAGACTTAAACTGTTGTGCTACCAAGGAGGCCCCAATAGGACACTTTTTAAATTAAATTTTACTGATTTACCATTTGTTTACAAAGCTGTATAATTTGGGAGTCCAGTTCTACCTACACTTTGATCGTGTCTATGCTTTACTCACCTGCCATCAATATCCTAGTGCCACTGGACCCTCGATTTAACCCCTTTACTCATTGAGTCACTCCCGTCATCTATGATAGTCATAGTTTTCATAAACTGAGCTATTTTGTTGTGTTTTGCATGTTTGCCTGTTTTGGTTATTTATATTTCACATATAAATGAAACCACCCAGTTATTGTCTTTCACTGTCTGATTATTTCACTTAGCATAATCATCTCAAGTTTCTTTTGGGGAAACCTCAATATATTAAGCAGATACACAGGGATTTACACTAATAGACTTTTTTAAAAAAATTACATATAAATGTTTTTCCACAAACCCAAACAACAGGAATATTGATTCAATTTTTAACAAAAATTAAAATTAGAAGATGTAGATGAAATTAGGTTTATGTCAGATTCTGCAATAATTTCTGATTTATTCCCTTTCATAGCAATAAAATCTTGGTTCATATATAATGAGTTGTAATTTATACTAAATTTTTGCTTTTGGTATTTTATTTTGCATCATTATTTGCAATATGTAAACTCTGCAACAACAGATACCTTCTCTCTTTCAACAGTATTGGTACCCACATTGGGTACCAGGAATATAGTTATTTGGTGCATTCATTTGAATACATTTTGATGTTTAATAATAAAAAATTCTATTTTTGAGCATATGCTTGTAACATAAAATTATATTTGTTTTACAGATATTAACTCCTTTATACCTCAGCAAATTTCCCAAGCTTTAGATCCCATTTGTGCCAGAACTTAAATTAAAATCCATGCAGCCTGACTCCAGAGCAAACATACCTAATGATTAATACTACATTAAATCACTCACATGAGTTAAACTTACAATTATTAAAATAATATTTGAAAATAATGAGCTAAGCTTAAGTGAACTAAAATTAAATTTAGGGAGTCAGTTTCTCCATTACACAAGTCACATTTCAAGAACTCAATAGCTACAGGTAACTAGTAGGTAAAAATATTTAATGGTGCAGGCACATCACAGAGATTTCTATTGAACATGTTCATCTAGAACAGGCACTGTAAAACGTTTTCTATAATGGACCAGGTAGTCTTTAGTCTTTGTAGGGTCTCTTGCAACCATCCAGCTCTGTCATTTTAATGCAGTACACTGATGGACAACAGTTTAAAAATTGAGTGTGGTTGTGTTCCAAGGGTATTTTACTTATGGACAGTGGTATTTGAGTTTCAGATAATTTTTCCTTGTAGGAAATATTTTCCCTTAATCATTAAAAGTACAAAACTATTCTTGACTTCCATGTCAGAGAGGAAGTGGTAAACTGACATTTTCTGATCCCAGGTAGAAAAATTCTCTAATAATTTTATTTCAAAACGCAATGTTTTTATGATAGCCACAAAATGTCAACAAACATATGGAACATTTGTAAGGACTATCTTTAAGACTCATTCTCCCAGTTTTGGCATATTGATTAGCTTAGCATTATACTAATTATTACAGGGATGTATAGTTAATCATCTGAAGACCTCTCAAACCTAGTTAGTGTTCCTAAAGGCTAAATTCTCTGTCTTTTGTTTATTGTAATATTGTTGGAAACTGGCAAATTTATTGAGCATTAGTAAAAACTTATATCCTGTTTCTTGATTTAGTAATTGAATCAATTTCAAAATTTAGAGAGATTTTCACAAGTAGTTGATTGTAAAGGTAACATTTTATATCATGGCACTTGTACAGCAAGGGTTGTATAATATAAAGCATTATTATAATAAATACTCTTATAAAGTGATATAAGGATAAAAAAAAGAAAGAGAATAAGAGGACCTATTTCGGTTGGAATTATGTCAGCTCTGAAAGTTTACAGTATGTAAGGTTTTCCAACCTAGTCATTTCTAAGAATAAGTCAAAGTATAGATCACTAGGTTTAACTACATAAAAGTATTTTTCAAGCCATTTAATTAATAAACCTAGTGGGTAGCCTTTACATGGTTATGGTATCTTAGAGAACAGTCTGAAGATCTGTTTGATTCTGTTTTCTGAAAAGTCATACTGTAGTGAAGATTTTTTAGATTACATAGAAGAAAAATATAGTTCATAAATTTGGGCCTGTGGTTTTCCATATGATACCCAACACCTACGCTAGACCATGAAGAATGTGTGTGTGTGTGTGTGTGTGTGTGTGTGTGTGTGTGTGCGCGCGAACACACGTGAGAGGACAGGGACTGAGCATTGATACTTCTTACTCACTAGGATTCTAATATGCAACCCATTGATTTGATAAAACACGAGTGACAATTTCTCCAATTTTTAAAATATTAAAATTGAAGATCTACCCACAGAAATGCCTTCATAACCAAAGCACTTTACAATACTGCCCTGGAAAGAGAAATGCTCTACTGGTCTAGCGATCACGAGAGATCCCACATTATTAGGTCAGTAATGTAATGAAGTGCAGTAGTGACTAATTAGGAGTTGCAACCTGATTTGGGCTTTGTGCAAGGTAGAGTATGGTTATAGATCAGATCCTGGACAGACCTGCACGAGGAACTATATGGCACCGGAGATCCTGAGAGCCAATTTAAGATAATGGCTATTCAATTATTACACAAATTATTGGAGCAGTATTTTTAATGTCCTAAAATTTATAACAGGTGCTAAACATCAGATCCTATAAATCAACTGAGTATATAAATAAAATAAGAACAAAGCAATATAAGAAAGCACAAGATTGTCTTTCATTAAGAGAACAAAAATATAAAAGATTAATGTGATTTTTCAATACAGAAATTAAACTGTGATGTAAATAATATTATGACTCAACTATTCTGGATGATTTAATGATACATTAGGAAATTGAAATTAGTATTCTTAGGAAATAAAAAACAAAACAACACAGCAATGAACTCATCATTAGGATCAATTATTTTGAAAGTGATAGCAAATCCTTGAGTGAAATATTTCTTAGTATCAGGATAACATATGAGCCAAGTTTCCATTTTAAATTATGTGAAATTCTAATTTCTAAATGATTAAGAACATTTAATAGCTTTTCCTCTCTGAAGATAATTGATGAATTTTATGTTAGTATATATTTTTATAATCATATAACTAGTATTTTTATGAGTGACTTTACCAAGACCAATTAAGGACACTCAATTGTAGTAAAAATAGTTATTTAATGACACAAAGTATATGAAATAATTTTGCATAATGTGATAGATAAAATGCATATCAAGGTAACTACTTGCTAAACTGATGTGAAAAGATTTGTAAAGAGACACAATTTGTATGTATCTCTTCTTTTTAAATTCATTTATCTGATTACACTTATTGAATCTCATATAGATACTGAGGACTTTATGGTAGCAGGATTTTATGGAATGACAGAAAAGAGAATTATGGCAAAGTAATAAAGTCTCCAGTAACCTAAGTTTGGATTTCCTGGTCTGCTGAACTTTGAATTTGAAAATTTTGTATGTGTGACCTATTTTTATAGGCATAAGACTCTTAGAATAATGTTAAGCCATATAAAAGTTACATCACTATAGAACTAATAATGTGACTAAAAGTCATAAGGAATCAATTTTGATGATATTTGAGTTCTTTCTTGACAACTTTCTTATCCAATGTTTTGGGAATGTGTTATTCAAGGATCAATTATTTTTAGACCTCAGTATTTTCTGCAGTGCACAAATTGTCGTCTTATGAATTTGATGTATGTGGACATAGTCCATTATTTGCTTCTGAATCATTTTATATGTCACTCATTTATCATTACTATTAGAAATTAAGGGAATAATATGACATTGTTAAAAAAGCACTAGTGATTAAGGCTTTCTGGAACATGATATGATGATTTCAGTATATTTTACAACTTAAAGATAACAGTATTGCTTAATAGGCATAAGAGAATATGAACTTTTCTATTGTTCAGAATATGACTGTGAGATGATATAGGATGATAACAAATATGCTGTGCTGGGGTTGGGGAGGAGGAGCCTACTCCACAGAAGTGGAGAAATTCCCTTTCTTACATGCTTTTTTGGTCATATAATAAGCCATTTTTAAGAAAAAAGAGAACTTTACTTACAGTTGGATCTTGTATGATTAAACAATTCCATAGATTTTGGCCAACTTCTGATAGAGACTTACCTAACGCAGCATATTTAATGGTAAATATACCTGTGCTGCAGTGAATTTTCCTTACAAGATAATAATGGTAGTCTGATTCTCTTAATATGTTTTTGACTAGAGAAACGTGTAAGTCATGAATCATGAAGGCTTAATTCATTAAAAGTTACATGGAAGGAATTATTATGGATCATACTCAGCGAAATAAGCCAGAAAGAAAGAGAAAAATATCGAATGGTTTCACTTATAACAGGACTGTAGGGAAACCAAATAGGAGAGAGATACTGGGTGGGGGGAGGGGAAGGGGAGGAAAAGGGCACAAAATGGAGTAGAAAAGGACACAAGGGACCACGGAGATGGATCACGGGTGAATTGGTGGTGGGTTACCCAAGGGGAATACAAAATGTAAAAGATATAAATAACAATAAAAATATATATATTTAAAAAAAAACCTCTGTAATGATGCATAAAACAAGTGTTTGTCTTATTAGAATTTAGAGTAGATAAAATGTTACCTTGATGCACTCCTAAGTACTTGGTTATAGTTATTATTGTTCTAGCTATTATCAATTGTTTTTAGACAATAATATTTTCTTTAGATTTAAAAGTTTCATTGCTAAGATCAGTTTTCACAGTGCTTTCTTATATTTTAGATGGATGTATTTAAGGCCAGAGAACTTTTCAGAAGTGATAGGAAGTTGGAATTTTCAATATCACTGCCCTCAAATTGGGAATGTCTTCACATAAGAATTTACAGCAAATGTTCTAAAATCCTATGGTATTGATTGCAACTTAATTAGATTGTACCTACAATTTAGTGGATTATTTTCATGCCAAATGATCTGGTGCCCCTATGATTTACTGTCACTTAAAAAACTCCTGAAGAGGTCTAGAATTTCTATAGAACACAAATTTCAATTTTACTACTCAGTTTTATGACTAAGGTTTAAGTTGCCACTTGGCCCTTACATGTCTTTCTAACCTAATTTAAAACTGCATCACCCTAAATTATCTCTCCCCAACAAAGTCTCCTTGCTCCTTTCATGCCATGAACCACCCTCCCTCTGTTTTGGCTCACCCTGCTTCTTCTGCTCATAATTCCTGTCCACACCCTCCTTTCTTTTTATTTAAATGTTTCCTGTACTATTTTCAGAGCCCAGATTTTGTTCCAATTCCAGTGAACCCTTTTTCTGCTCTTAATGATTTTATCATTCCTTTATCTTAGCTCTTAGTGATTTCTCCCTTCTCCCTTCCATGACATGTTCAATTTTTTCACTCTTTAACTGGAACTTATTTTGCTATGGCTCATTGCTTTATACACACACACACACACACACACACACACACACACACACACACACACTCACTCCATTTACAATTTGTCCTGTTATTTTCCAATGATAAGGAGATCCCTAGCTCAGAAGAATTGTAGTTCTATCCACATGAGATTCTAAGTCACATTGTGCGCTATTAGTATTAGTCTTTGTCCTGGTTGTTGATATTGTCAACACAAAAAGCTGGGGTCACAGAATTTTCTTGTGGTCAGTTTCTTCTTCTCATACAAGTGACTATTCCTGGATTTCATTCAACAAATACTTGTTGAGTATTCACTGACTATAGTGTATTGTTCTAGACTCTGGCAAGAAAGTGATGATAATACTGAGATATTTGTGCTCATGGCACTTAAAAAATTGTCTGCTCAAAAAATTGCCAGCATGTTTCATTGGTAAATTCATACAGCAATAACTCTAGTCATGTTGTACATTACATCTTGGTACAATGGAAGCTAGTACCTTTTGACCTCCTTTCTCTAATTCCACTTCCTCCCACCTCTGGTAACCACATATCTGATCTTTTTTTTTGTTTTAAGATATATTTATTTATACATACAAGCTGGGGTACAGGCCAGAGGTGTGGGGCGGCGAGAGGGTTCACCAGAGACAGAGCGGGGAGCAGAACAGGCAGATCAGAAATACGCTGCTGAGGAGAGCAGCGGGCGAGGCAGGAGAGGTCTGCCGCACCGTGTGGGAGTCTCCCCAGCTGGGCATCAAACTCGCATTGTGGGCTGCCGACAGCTCCACAGCGCAGCGCTCAACCGCTGCACCACCAGGGAGGCCCCCACATATCTGATCTTTTTTTTTTCTATGAATTTGTTTTATTTCTTTGTCTTGTTTTTTTAGATTTCACATGTGAAATAATCTAGCATTTTTCTATATGATGCTGCACTTACTATAATGTCCTTGAAATACTTTTGTATAGTCTCTAATGAGTACATTTCATTTGATTAGTGCATTTAGTGTATTGGGGTGTGTATAACAACTTTTGTACCTATTCTTCCAGTATTGGAAGGTTAGTCGTTTTCATACCTTGGCTGTTGTAAACAATGTTATTAACATGAGGTGCAGGTATCTTTTTACTAACTGTTTTCATTTTATTTTGATAAACACTCAGAAGTGGAATTGCTGAGTAGTATGGAAATTCAAGTTTTCATTTGCTGAGGAACTTCCATACTATTTTTCCAGAATAATTTTCTAGAATAATTGTCTCAATTTACATTCCTACCAGCAGTGGCTTAAGTGCGGTCTTTTCTCCACATACTCTTCAGCATTTATCTTGCCTCTGCCTCTCTCCCTCTATCTCTCTCTGCCAGCAAAGCTGAAACCCACCTGACAATCTCAGTCTCTCCTTTTGAATCCACCTCTGGAACCAACTGCATCATTTTCACTGTGCTTAAATAGTGAATAGAGTTTGATTACCTCCAGGTATAAACTTCTTTGCTCCAAAAGAAGAACCCAGGAATCCTTGTTTATCAATCTACCCGAGAAGCTTTTGCTTTTGTGCCTGAAACTTGATAGTTTCAGGAGGGAGTCTTTGGTTTGTTTTTAATCTGAATGTTGAAAAGTTTTTTTGTTGATGCTTTAAATGGAACCTAATTTTTAAAAATGGGTTGAGTCGTATCTCACAGAGAAGTGCCTATTTTCTGCAAGATGGATGGGGCATCAGCTTGGTAGGGGAAAATGGGATCTGATTTGCCTACTTTATTTTGAGAATATTTACAAACTCATTGAAAGAAAAAACTTTGATAATAGTCATTTTAAAAGACGTGAGGTGCTAGATGATTGTAGTTTGATTTAATTTCCCTAGTGAAGAAATGTACTTTAAATATAAATGGGATAAAAGGAAAGAGGGAGAGAGGTATATCATACTAATGCTAAACAAAAGAAAACTGAAACAATATTCATTTTACACAAAACCAGCAACAGAAAAAGAATTTTCAAGGATGCAGAGGGACATTATTTAATAGTAATGGGGGTCATTTATCCAAGAATACCTAATAGTCCTTATTATGGAGTCAAAATATTGAAGCCAAAACCTCATAGAACTGCAAAGAGAAATAGAAAAATAACCCATTATTATAACTGGAGACTTCAGTAACCTCTATCACCAATTGACAGATCCAGAAGGCAGAAAATAAGTATGGATATAATTGAATTCAACAACAGTAGCAACCAACTGGATCTAATTGACATTTACAGAATAGCACATCCAACAACAGCAGACTACAAATTCTTCTAAATTTTGCATGGAGCAGTCACCAACATAGACCACATGCTGCGTCCTAAAACATACCTTAATGAAGTTAAAATAATAATCATACAATTTATATTTTCAATAATAGAATTAAGCTAGAAATTAGTAACAGAAAAAACACTTGGAAAATTTTCAAGTTTTTGGATATTATTTACCACACTGTAAATATAATAAAGGTCAAGGAAGTCTCAAAAAAATTAAAAATACTTGGAATTAAATGAAAATAAACTCAGACTGAATGAAGCAAAAGGAAATATGAATTAGAGTAAAAATCGTATTGCTAATAGGAAAATAGAGAAAATCTAGACAAAGCTAATTTTATTAAAGGATGACTAAAAGTAATAAGCTAAGTAAGCAAAAAAGAAAATATTAGAAATAAAAAAATGTTAATAACAATTGGTCAACATAATACAATAATAATAAAGGATATAAACAACTCTATGCCCATAGACTTGATAATTAAAATGAAATGGACCATTCTTTGAAAAACATAAATAACCCAATCTTACACAGGATGAAATAATCTGATGATAAATGTACTCATCTAATTAATAATACATAAGTCCTGGATCACAGAAATTTAATCAGTAATCTTTCAATGGAGAAAATAGCATAGCTAGATGAGTCACTGGTGACTACAAACATAAGAAAAAAATAAGTATCCCCCACCTTAGTCGGGTGATCCAAGTCTTCATCAGCAATAAGTATACTGACAGTATGTCTTCATGATGTGATGTGACAGAAATAGCACTTTCCCTCCACATTCTTGTAAAAACCCTTCTTGGAAACTTCTCTTTAGTATGAATTTGTCACAGTTTATAAAAAGCTCTTGGAACTTTCGTCAGGATCTTACTAATTTATAGCTTACTTAGGAGGAAAAATGTCCACAGTAATGAATCTTCCATTTTCATATTCCATCGCTCTCCATTTATATAGGTTTTGTGTCATGACTGTCAGTAATTCTTTGTGATATTGTCCATGCATCCATAGTTTTGCCTTTTCTATAATGTAATATATTTGAATCATATAACATGTTGCCTTCTCAGATTGACTTCTTTCACTTTGAAACACTCATTGAAATTCCTCCACGTGTTTTCAGTGCTTGATAGTGCATTTATTTCTAGGGCTGAATAATAAATATCACATTGTCTGGACTTTCCAGAGTTTATTCACGCACAAACTGAAGGACATTTTGGTTGTTTCCAAGTTTTGGGTATTCTAATAGGTGTGTAATTGTTTCCCAAATCATTTCTGGGTATAGCAATTCTTTTCTTTGTTCTTTACTACTCATTTATTACTTTTAGTAATTATAGAATGTGGGTCTCTAATGTCACTGGGCTTATTTTGATAACTCATAAAAGATTTCTGAAAAAAATTACTTGTTTTGGCTCCACACATAAAGTGTTAAGATTCAAAATATATAGAGAAAGTTTGAAAACTAATTTTAAGCTCAAAAATATTAACCCTTTGCACTTGAGGCATTTTTTGTGCGGGCGAACCAGCCACTCCAGACGATTCCAGCTGTATTAGGGAAGCGTTTTACAGGTACTTTGAAATCACGTTATACTCAAACAAACGTATACAAAAAATAAAATTTCACCAATTTATTTATTTTTACATTGAATACAACAAAATCTGTTAAATATTACACTCTGTAATTAGTTTTTGTGTGATATTTAGTAAAACAATCCCCAAGATGCAGCCTCGGTTTGTCAGGACACGTATCACAATGCTAAACTGAGATTAACTAATCTAAGCTAAGAATTGGCTAAGGATGCAGGCCGAGCCTGGTCCATGAAAGTAATTGTGATAAGAATATCTTATCACACTTCGGAAATAAACATATTGACTTCCAAACTGCTTGGGTGCCCTAGCTGCGCCACTTGAGTGGACGCATTAAACCGCCGGGGGCCATAGCAGCGCCGCTCTAGTGGACGCATTAAACCGCTGGGCGCCGGAGCGGCGCTGCTCGAGTGCAAAGGGTTAATAACCCTTAGGTATTATCAGTAGTCCAGACATGCACTGATCACTTCTAAAGCCAACATGTTTGAACTGAATTCACATACACCTACCTATTCAGTTCCCATGTTTATTTTAATAATATCCAATATTAATTGTATTGACTTTTACCTGAGTCTTCAACTAATTGCTGAGGACTGAGTTTAAATTGTGGTTTGATTTCATATTAAATTTGATGCTAGACCACACATTTTATTTGTTTCTTGTGATCAAAAGTTAGGAATGAACAGGATATCCCAGGTAAATTGGCATTATTAATGGTCACAGAGATAATAAAAATCAGTGTTCTAGAAAAAAAAAAATAGCTAAGTAAAGGACAAAAGATTTTTCCATAATCCTTGGAAATGAGATTTTCACATGGCATCTGTGATCAGGACATGGTGTGCAGATGATGACGTAAAGGGACACTGCTAATGATTCGGACAGAGTCTATTTCTGTTACTGCTTGATGAAAGACCTGGTGCAATGCCCATCATTTTCTCACTGTTTCTTCCTGATGAAAATAGTTCTCAGTAGATAAATTGTTCTGAGAAGAGTTGCAGCTGTTGTGCATATTTAAATACTGCCAAGGAATGAGATTACTAAATTGAACAGAAACCTGGTTTTTGTACATCATTGTTTAGGGACAATAGACTGTTTTTCAAATTCTTCTGTTTCAAATTATCTACTCAACACCTGTGACAAACATAAAGAGAATGAGTGGCAGATACAGGTATGACTACTCTGACAGAAGCAGCCAGAGTTGTGTGATCCAGACATGCTTTGGAGAGACTCCTTGGTCTCGACAGTCCTATTTTTCTATTATTAAACATACAGAATTTACATAGTAGTCATGTTTTAGAGGAGAGACAGGTGATAGGACATTTATAAACTTTCTCCTCTTTCATTATACCTTCTTACTATCATCATATATCATTTTGAATCTTTTTCCTTTTGGGAGAGGGTTATCTAGTCACTTGGGTGGTAAATATTTCCTGTACATGCATTATTTAGTTTTAGCATTTTAACAGAATTTGGAACTTTGACACATACTAAAAGGAGGTCAGTATTTTGACACTATTCAAAATTATTCCTGAAAGGCAAGTGCCTAATATTTAAATAGTTTTAGTTTGCTGTTCCATTAATTTATCTTTTATCCCCTATGACATTAACAGCATTAATATTTTCTTCTCCAAGAAAAAATAGTTCTTCTGTAGTCTACATCACTACAATGAACTTTTAAGGATTTGTTAATTTGCTTCTAAAAATCATTTAAAAAGGTGAAAATAGTCTTACCCTTTATTAGTTGAAAGACCAAATACATCAATTATTTAAAAAGGTGAAAATAGTCTTACACTTTATTAGTTGAATGACCAAATAATGTAGAAGTCGTTGTTCTTACTGATTTTACAATCATACAAATGCATATAAAAAAATCAGGCATGGAATATAAAATCAGCTATATAAACAAAAGATGAAGTCTTACCATTTATACCAACATAAATGCATTTGGAGAGGATTATATAAGCAAGTTTGGTCAGAGGAGAAAGATAAATAACCAAATCCTGAATGATTCAGTCATGTGGAATAAGGAAAAAAAAAACAAAAACAAAGGGAATACAACACTAAACCAAAGCCTAGAAATATAACTTCAGAATTGATACTACTAGAAGGGAGATGGCTAGTGAGAGGGGGGAGAAAAGAGGGACTGGAGACCCAGTGATGGAGGATTATTGGTGCTTTGGTGGTAGGCATGGTGGTGTTCCTATTTTCAGGGTTCTTCAATTCTCTGAGATGTGGAAATAATGGAGACTCTAATCCTGCAGGTGCCAAGTAAGGATTTATTAAAGCTTATTCCATTCAGCAAGAAGGAGTCAGCATCAGGTACAGGGTCTGTGCGCTGCTCCCTGGGAAACAGGGGGAAGCTCTATTTAAGCAGTTTTGATTCAGCATTCTTGAGGGCTGAGGTTCTTTCTTTGCACTTATTTCTACGAGGTCATTCCATCTCTCCAACTTGTGATCACCTGTGTCTGTGACCTCTTCTGGTGGATCCGTATCATTGGGCTAGAAGATTGTTGGGTTAAAAAATAGTCAGTCACATATAGATAAATGTCTTGGGATAGTAGATCAATAAGGTCACATAGCCATTTCTTCTTTCAATTTGTCTAATTGAAGAATTGCCCACTAAATACAGTGTTTATTGATTTTTTCATAATATATGCCTTATATTAAACACATACTTTTGTTTTTTCCAATTGACTAAAATTTCAAAATTGGGAATAACTTTAATTTTACTCTCAGTATAAAGGGAAAGAAATGTAACTGTTGGGAAGGAGATCAATGTCAGGAAAGTAGCTTTTAGTCAGGCAGTGTCAAGCGAAAGTGCTAACTTTTTTGGATTGTGCTTATTTGCATTTTTAGAAGGCCTGAAGACAGATGAAACTTCTTATTACAGGTGCACAGGACCCAGCCATCTGTCTAGTATTGCACTTGCCATAGCAACAACTTTACTTTCATTCAAATAACGTGATTAACAACAATCTTTTCTAACAATGAGTGAAGGGCTGTGCATCCCAGCATCTAGCAGAGTCTGGAATGGGGTGAGCTCTTACTAAATGTATGTAAAATGAATTAACAAAACATAACTTTTGAAATAATTACACATTTCTTTTAGTTAGGAAATCACATCTTATGTAAAAGTATTTGGCTATATAGGAAGAATGGTATAACAAATAACATGGTTATTTCTTATTTGATTAAAATTGATTGCACCTTATAAGTACTATTTTTTAGTACAATAATTATGACTCTTTCATTTTATTTCTAATTTTTATTTTGTTACTACTTGAGTTTTTGCTAATTGAGGCAGTATTTGGATACCATAGTGCGGCCACCACCACTAGCCCCCTGTGCTTCCTTCCTTCCTTTGTTCTGACCCGTTGGTGCTTCAGTTCTGTAGTCAGCTATTAAGGGCTAGTTTTTAAGCTTATCTGTATCTTACTCTTAGTTTAGTTACTTTATATATCACATTACTTTATATCTCACCATTGAGTATTTATCTTTCTCTTTTTCACTTATTTCTCCTAGCATTATCCCTTCAGCTCGATCTGCAGCAAATGGCATCTTTTTTGATCACTGAGTAATATTCTATTGTGTATATAAACTGCATCTTCTTTCTGATCCACTCATCTGTTTTGGGGTGCTTAGGTTATTTTCTTTCTTAAAGAGCTATAAGGCTTTATTTTGTTTAGAATAGATATTCCTAAGGAATCAGAATCTACATGGAGGATATGTAATAATGGTATATATTTTTTATATCTTGGCAGAGGAAAAATGTTTTTCATAATACTCAGCTTAGTATAGCTAAGTTAAATTATGGTTTAAAAACAGTTCTTAAAATATTCAAAGAATTTATTCATTCCCTAGGTAAAAGATAAATCTTGGTTACAAATAGTTTGCCTCTCAATTCTCTTTGTCTAATTCACCTATTTTTCATCCTTTATGACTACTTATCACAACACCATGTATAAGGGTAGAGAAAATATTAAGTGCTTGAATTTTGAATAAGCCCTTTTTCTGCTTTATTCTGAGTAATTCTATATCATAACTGTAGTTATTATAAGATAAGCCACTTGAAAATATGGTCCAGTTGTTGCTTTGGATATATTCATGAAATGTACACGCCTGTTCTCTATTCACAACTGATGCTCTCTTATGGTACTTCAAGATGAGTCATTGCTTTAATGACCCTACACAGACTTATGAATGCATTCAGACAAGTTCAATTGATCAGATAAAAGTCTCCTTCAGGATAGTGCAGGGGATTTTTTTTTCCTTTCTAATTTTCAAATCAAGTTTTTGATAAAATGTTCCAGATGGACAAGCAACTTTAAAGACTGATGGTCTCCTAATCCCCAAACATGACCAATGAGGATGACTGCCCCTTGAAATTTCAACTCTATTTTGGAGAAGAAATATTATGTTTTAAAAACTACATAGCACCCTTTGAAACTATAGGGTTTCTGGAAGATAGCACTGTATACTCCTCTTCCCTTCCTCCTTCCTTCCTTTTATTTGTTTTCTTAACAAATACATTGGCTACTTAGCTTACTCCAGGAACTATGATTCATTCTGGAAATGTGAATATGAATAAAATGCAGCTCTTGTCCTTCAGGATCATATTAGTGAGATGAAAAATTAAGAAGTAAATCCACAGAGAGTATGACACACTCACTGGCAGGTCTTTACCTATTATTAGTAACTAAACAAAACAAAACAAAACAAAACACTTACTTAAAGGCTCTACTAAAGATGCATCATATATTACATTTTTAATAGGATTCTAGCTGACTTCAACCTGGAAATGAAGCAGTCACTTTATATTTTCTTTTGTCTGTTTACTAAAGCAAGAGAAAACTTCAAATTATAGTTGATAATTGGATGTTTTAATAATACATTTAACCTGTTAATGAAAAGACCTATGATTTAAAAAAAATTACCCCAAAGGTTTCTCCTCCCTGTATTAAAAGTTCAGCTGTTGGTATGTGACAAGTGGTAGCCAGGGACCCAAACTGTTAAGGGGGTACACATTCTAAAAGGAATTTGCCATTCCAGGGCACAAAGCAAAATAAATATATTCTTGGTGATATATTTTTAATAGAATGATGTGCATAGAGAATAAGAAGAAAGTATTTCTCAATACCTCCCCCCACACACACAAATTACCTATCCCTTTGGGGGCTAATCCTAGTCAAACAGGATTAGCCTTAAATGGGGATGCTGAATTCCAAAAGTTTGCCATAAGTTTAAGGTACCCTCTGGCAAGGAACCACAAGAAAGGGTTCAGGAAGGTCCCAGAGCATTGGGTCAAAAAGAGAGACTCAAAATTCAAAATATACCACATCAAGACAATGGCTGCCATTGTCTTTATCAAGGACCGAGAGCAATGTCCTCATGTGTCTCTCAGTCACATGTATTCTAAGTCTTTTCCAATGTCTCTACATGCTTCTGCTACCATGTCTCTGCTCCCCAGGAGTACCTGGGTGCAAGCTGGAGCTGCAGAAGCCAAAATCTGAGCACATGTGTTCAATTATGTCAAGTATGGTTCCCAGCAGTTCTACATTCTGCTGGTTCCCAGCAGATAGTTCTACATTCAGGAAGTCAGATTTGTGGCATGCTGAGAGTTATAATTCCCAGTGCCTGAGATCTAGGTGTGGAGGTGGGGGTGGAGCCTATAAAGATGTCAGGGGATGGAGTTCTTCTAGGCTGTCAGTCATAAGCTCTGAATTTGTTCCTTACTGTGTCTTTCACAATAGGAATGAAAAAATAAAATAATTTGATACTGGGGAAGGAACATGATTATCTTGTATCAGTATCTCCTCTGTAGTTTCACTTGTGGAGATTAAAGTTGTCCTTGAATGTATACTTAGCTCCACAGTGCCCCTCTTTGACTTTTGTTCATATAGTACCAGTTCTTGCACTCTTCCTCTCTTACAAAAAATATATATAATGACTAATGTATCATTCTAAAATCTGGTTACAAGTAATTTTTTCTGTGGCGTTTACTTTTGAAGATTGAAATAGTTTCAAAAGTAGTCCCTGATTATAAATTATTTACTACATCTATTAGAAATTTCAAAAAGAAATTCAAATATGAGTACAGTTAGTCTACTCATATGCAGCGAGTTGTGAAGTAAGATAATCACTTCAGATTGTAATAACCCATTATCGCAAAATATATTTAAAAATTTTTCTCTTATGTGAAACTTACAGCATGAAATAAAACATAATAACAAAACCCATATTTAACCACTACTAGTATTTTAGCATAGGTGCTTTATATTCTTTTACATTTCTTACATACTTGATGTCATACTATATATGTGTAGTTTTAGTCCTTTTTAAGTTTACATTTGAATATTTTCCCTATCTTGGTACAATTCATATGTAATGACTGCATTATATTACATGATCTGGTTCAGTTCTCAGATTTTGAAAGTTGAGAACATATTTCAAAGTATTCATTTTTTATTATTTCTAACTTATATTCTCCTTCCTCTTCACTGTCATCTGATCGCTGCTGCAATTAAAGGAAGCACCCTAATCTTTATCAAAGGTCAATTTTTCCACTTGTGCTTCACTTCCCACCCTGCCTCATCTTTCGAGTTCATTAATCCTAAAATTTCTTTCTCTTCCACACCATCAATTCCTCCCTCTCTTGTGTATTATCTTGATCAACATAAAACATTCTTTAGATCCTTCCACCTATTAAAAATAAAGTACTGCTGCTTTTAAAATATAACCACATATTTCCTCTTCTTATAGCACAACCTCTTGAATTAGTTGTCAGTTTTATGTTCATTTTCTCACATGTATTTTCCCTTCCTCAATTTCAGCCAGTCTTCTGCTCCTTACCATCCCACTAAATCTACATTATCTAGTACCAATAATTACACCATATTACCAAATACCAGGTGATCCCTTCCCACCTCTCAAATTGCTTTGTTATTAGAATTATTCTGTCAAGTTTGACCAGCCCCATTTCTGAAAATAAATATTCTAGGTTTCTTGAGTACTACACTCTGCTGAAATTTCTCCTGATGGCCTGACTATTCCTCCTTTGCTGGCTATTGCTCCAAATATGTTTCTGAAACTCAAATTGTAACCAGCCCCTTCTCTATATAGCCTCTTTTAGAAAACCTCATTCACTGCCATACCTTTAAATACTTAGATGCTGATTTATATCTGATTTTATTTCTGCTGAACCCCAAACACAGTCAGTGGGTACTTTACATCTCCACTTGATAGTCTAGTAAATATCTCAAATTTAACATGCCCAAATTAAATTCTCAGTTCCCAAACTCCTTTGGTTATGGCCAATTCAGTAATATTGTCACCTTCATGAATTAAAACAAAAAAAAACATCAGATACCATTGACTCATTTCTACAAGCCAATGCCAGGAAATTCTCCTACCTGGGATTCATCCCAATACAGTAGGTACTTGAATAACTTTCACTATAAGTCATAAATCCTTAAAGTTGCAGTTTCCAAGACCTATGGATAAGTGACAACTTACTCTATGTCTAATTCTTATCTGCATACTTATCTTATCTGCATTCTTATCTACATACCAATCACCCCAGTCTCTTCTTAAAAGACCCTCCTCATTGACTGCTTAGTTTGCACACATGACTATAGCAATAGTTCACTTATTGGAATTATCTTTTCAAATACAAACTGTCTTTTCACTTACCTTCTTAACACCCCTCTCCCCATTTGTTCCCTATAACATTTACTACAAAACCCCAAATTATTACTTTGCCTTTTGGATCCCATATTAATCAAATCATGCATACATTTGTGACTTTGTCTCACAAAGCTCTTTGTATTTATTTCTTATTTGCCACATTAGCACTTTTCCCTGCTGTTAACTCTATGCAATGGCTTTCCATTAACACCCAACTGAAAAACAGCTCTCCAGTTTTTGCATCCTATTGTCTGGTTTTATTTTCATCATGGAACTTACTTATTCATTTATAATCTTTTAAAATATTTTTGCATTCTGTGAGAATGTTAGCTTCAAGTAAGCAAGATGTAGTTTTCTTTGCTTTCCCCCCAGTGCTTAGAACATGTATGAAATTTGGTGCATGGAATAGGGTATCTTTGTATAAACAATTTGTCTGCATTTCTGATATTATTTCTCTTGAATATATATCTTTAAATGGGATAACTGAGTTCTGACCAATTGTTTCCTTGGAAGTTTGTACCTACATTAGGTTTGCCAGAAATAACAACAACAAAGGTATTTTAATTTTAGATAGATAATGAATAGCCAATATTTCAGTATACTATTTTTGATGCTACATGTGGGACATACTTATACTAAAAAAATACTCTATCTGAAATTCAAATTCAGCTGGATATCCTGGCTAACTTACATGTATTCTCAGCCAAAGTGGATAAAATGATGTCTTGGTCTCTTTTCACCATACAAAGAATGCATTACCTATGCACACCTGTTAGGCACGTGATCTTTAAAAATAAAATATAAATGTAAGTCTATAATTAGATTATGATCTGATTCACAAGATACAGTTTTTACTTCATTAAAATCTTGTTTGAAACCCTAGTCACTTTGTTCCACACCACTGACAGTCAGTTTAAGTCTTTCTAAATCCATGTAGGAATCTTGATTAAACTATAAGGTTGTTTTGATCCAAAGAGATTTTATGAGCCCCCCTTGTTTCCAGATAAACAATGACATGGAAGAACAGTGATTCTGGCTGGGGAAATGTGGTATGTACATGGGAAAATTACCAGAGGCTGGCATTGGTTTGTGGAATCTAGAAAACAAGACAAAGTCTAGAATGTTTTAGGTTACTGAGGATGCTTAAAATAATTTCTGAAACGATGGTTTCTCAATTAGAACTCCCTAAATATTCAGTTAACATGTACAAGTCTTTTAGATACTTTATAATTTAAGCTTATAAATGGAAAAGGAATTTTTTTTCTTTTGAAGAACTAGCAAAGAAAGTTAGAATCAAGTTTAATAATGTAATTTATCCTCTCCTTTCTTGTTAAGCTTTCCTATTATTCTAATCTTTTGTAAGAAAGATGTTGACTATGACAATGATCTAAAAATGTATTTTTGTCAGATTTTTCTTCATTAATCCACAGTGAGGTTCTAACATGCAAGGAATTTGAAAATTGAAAAACCTAGGAGCTCCATTAAATGAAATGACAACATTGAAAACTGAAGTAGAAAATAATTCTCAGTAGGGGGTCTCTACATTATAAAAGCCCTAAAATTAAAATTGCTGCAAGTAATTTTCATAAATAACTGAAATTTTTGGCTTATACAAGATTAGAGACAGAATTAGATGCTAAGAATACTCTATTGTCCTTAGCCAGAAAAGTTTGATTGTTTCATTTAGCATTTTCATAAAAGTAATATTTTTTGAGTGCTTACCATGATTTGTTGGCAGTGCCTTTCTAGCATCTGTGACTTAAGTCAGCAGGATTTGTCATTTTCATGGGCACAGTGGAACAGGTAGGAAAGTCCAAGGGAGTTATATTTTCATACCTGACCTCACAAGTTTGTAACCATTTTATTATGTTCAGAAATATAGAATATGTAATTGTGTTTAACTTACATCTTTAACAGATACTAGTTGCAATGGTTCATGTGTTAAGTACTTAGTAATGTATATAAATGCATATTTATATACATTCTTTGTATATTTATATACATTTGATATTTTAAACTAGTTATCTTTACCACTTGTCAATTGAACATTATTTAATAATAACCTTCCAGACAATCCAGTCCTCAAATGTCATAGCACTCAGGTAAAAGCTATCAAGGAATGGGCAAGGCTTTGCATTTCAGAAGACCTGAGTTTGAATTCTTTGTTACTAACCACATGTCAGTGGTCATTTAAAACTTTCGTCTAGAATGTTTTAGAACGTTTAGTGGTCAATTAAAACTTCCTTGCTTCTCAATTTCTATTTATACCATAGAGATGATTTATAATAAGGAAAAAAAAATGAATAACCAAGAAAAGAATTTGATGGGTATAATAGGGGTTTGCAAACACCACTTCACTTTCCTCTGCTCCCAAGAAGACCTAAAGCAACTATATTTTATCAGTATCCTACTTTTATCCCATGCATATTATGTGCCAGATAATACCTAATGGCTTTATTTATATTCTATTTAATCCTCATAGTGATTGTATGAAATAGTTTCTATTGTTTTCAACATTTCCATTTATAGGGTAAGAAAAATAGATTTGATGATGTAAATCAGTGTTAAGAGTTTCTTACTCACTTTTGGTTCTTTTAACCACTTGATGACATAAAATTTGGGCATGCATTCTTTCAAAGGCATGTATTATAGTAAGTCATGCTTTGTCTTCTCATTGTCTATATTTTGATTCAAGTATTCATTGCCTAAATACAATGTATTGTATTGAGCATTGAGGAAAAATACATATCTTATTGAGTCTGTCCTCACGGAACTCAAGATGGAAAGCAATTTCTGTTAGTTCCATTTGCAGATCTGTTGACTGAAGAATGAAGCTTATTTTATGACCACTAGAACAAAAAGAAGAAAACAGCAATGCTTTGTTCTCTTGAGATATCAGAAATTAGAAATTGCTAATACAGATACATTTCTAAGACATGCAGCTGAGAACTGATACACATGCTAATGAAATCTGGTCACTGGAGTGTTTCACTGAAGTAAAGGAAGCTTGTAGGATAAAAAAATAATGAATATAGAATTAATGAAAAGAAATAACTAAATTTTAAGTTTTCTTTCTAGACTGCAGGGTGGAATCATAAAATTTAGAACTGAGTTTATTTTGCTATTGAATCCTGATTATAACAAAAATGTGAAGAAAAATAAAAATAGTTTGCGTCTATGTCCCTTAATCATTAGTTTCACATGAGTTTTATTTTGAAACTGGTAAATATCAAGTGTACTCATCTGAATACAAGAGAAGCTCCAGAGTGATATTTTAATAAAATACACTTAGAGACTGACAAACCAGTAACCTTTGTACAGCTTAAAATAAACGTCATGCAGGACCATGGACGTGGAATTAAGAAGTTGTCTGCCAACGTGTGTATGCTCTCCGGGGTTTGAATGCCAGCATTATTTTCAGTTTCAAAATATGGGAGCATTAGACAGTCAGAGTGACTTTAAAATATTGAGCAGTATACACTTACATTATAGAATAGAAATTAATTCTATTTTTCTTGTCTGAGCTGTAATAAGAACTAGTTTGTCAAGTAGAAATGTGGATTATTCGTTTACTTCAAACAGCGAGATAGCTATATTAGATTGAAAATGAAACTATCTTCCTTTTGGTTGTTGATTGGACAGAATATTATCTACTTCATTTTGTGTATAAATACAGTGAGTTCTCTACATTCTTAACACAGACACTTTGATTATACATAAAAAAAAAAGATGAGGGATTGTTATGTTTCTAGCTATGAAAATACATTTCCTTGACACCAAAGGAATCAAATCATTAAAACAAATACTAAATACATTTTCTGTATCAATATTAATATGAATAAATTTTAACTGAGCACATCAGAACATTATCAACCACACTGGTGTTGTTCACCTCAATGTTATCTCCTAGGATGGAGTGTGTGTCTTCCAGTTTTTCTGCAGTTGTTTAAAACATTTTACCAACAACTCTTTGGAAATTAGCATTATAATTGAAAGAATGTTTATTTGCATATTCAAATTATGGTAAAACTACCATGATCTACATTTTTAAAAAGGAAAAGAAAGTTGCAGAACACATTCTTAGGAAAAATTATAATTATTCATGTGTTTGTATAAATGATTTTGGATGGATAAATATCATTTATTTGGTTATTTCAGGAGAAGGAATTGGAAGATGGAAAAAATGTTTTTGAATTTTGTTTGGAATTTTTTTATTGAGATATCATTGGTTTACATCATTGTTTGTATTTTGGAAGTACAGGACCCTCCCCCCGCTTTCCGATGCTTTTAATATAGTGCTCCCACCACCAAATCACCCATAGCCCAACACCATAGCCCACTGTGCTCCCCACTTTGTGCTTGCCCCTCCCCCTCTGAATGTCTCAGTTCTGTAGTCTGCTTTCAGGGGCTCGTTTTATTAGTGTGGCTTTATCCAACCCTTTGCTGGTATCTCTGTATCCCACATTTAAGTGACACCAATGGTATTGATCTCTCTCCTTCTGACTTATTTTGCTTAGCATAATTCCTTCTAGCTTCATCCATATTTCAGCAAAAGAATGAGTTTATCTTGAAATTATTTTGATTTTTTTTTTTTCCCCCTCCCCGAAATTATTTTGATTTTAAAGAAGTGCATCACATGTATAACTGAGGAAAAATGAAATGATACTTAAGGAATGAATGAAAGGAAAAATGGAAAAAAAAAAACCTTTTTTTCCATATTGAACTGACACATGTTTGTCTAGGAGTTTTTTAAAGGAATGAGTAAAATAATCATATCGATAAATTTAAGAAAACATTATGATTAAAACATACTCCAAATTTATGTTACTTTTCTTGTTTTCAACACAGATCTATCTTGAGACACTAAGCTACAGAGTGAAATAACCTACCAAATTATACGTTGCTACTAAATATTAAGACATAATTTCTGATCTTTTTAAATTCAGGACCTGTGTTCTTAACTGCCACATCGTACTGCTTTCTAGTACTTCAAATATAAAACCCATTGTATTTCCTTCTGAATCTTCCATTTTTAATTTGTTTGAGGAAATCAAGTAAAACAACTAAAATTCTTTCATTGAGATATCTTTTGCTATCCTGTTGCAGTTGCTTTATTCAGAGGTGTCCAATTTTATTATGAGTAACTTGACATTTCCAGTATAGTTTTGCAAGTATAAAAACTTTTGTTTTTTACATACCCTATTACATAGATTGATAAAGTAAAACTATATAGAATTTACCCTCATTTGTGGGTATCCATATTCACATATAGTCTATTGTCCATTGAAATAACTTTTTTTCTTAAAATTTTGCTTTATTT
>PVIJ01017395.1:0-29532 GCA_004024925.1 Scalopus aquaticus | reverse complement strand
TCAACATCACTTATAATCAAGGAAATGCAAATCAAAACCACTATGAGATACCACCTCACACCTGAGAGGATGGCACACATTAAAAATACAGGCAACAACAAATGCTGGAAAGGATGTGGAGAAAAAGGAAGTCTTCTACACTGCTGGTGGGAATGTGAACTGGTCCAACCACTATGGAAAGCTGTATGGCGATTCCTCAGACTGCTAAACATGGAGCTCCCATAGGACCCAGCAATACCACTTTTGGGAATTTACCCAAACGACACAAAAACACTAATCCGAAAGGATACATGCACCTGTATGTTCATTGTGGCACTATTCACAATAGCAAAGGTATGGAAGCAACCCAGATGTCCAAAAATAGATGATTGAATCCAGAAGATGTGGTACATATACACAATGGAATACTATTCAGCATGGAAAGAAGATAAACACATGCAATTTGCAGCGACATGGATGGAATTAGAGGGAATCATACTCAGTGAAATAAGCCAGAAAGAAAAAGAAAAATATCGAATGGTTTCACTTATAACAGGACTGTAGGGAGGCTGGGTGGGAGAGAGACACTCAGCGGTGGTGGGGGAGGGGGGAGGGGAGGATAAGGGCACAAAATGGAAGAGAGGAGAATACAGGGGACCATGGAGATGGATCACGGGTGAATTGGTGGTGGGCTGCCTAAGGGGAATACAAAATGTAAAAGACATAAATAACAATAAAAATAAATAAATAAAATAAAAATAGCCCTTTGGCATGCATGCTTCATACAGAGCGGCTGTCAAGATGTCCACAGGGGTGATGGCTGCAAATGTACCAAAAGCTTCACTGAGAGGCCTGTCTGGTGTTTGGAGGGCGCTCCAGACTTGCTACCCAGGGACCACAGTTTGCACAGTGTGGTCCGGCGTGGGGGGCACCTGGTGGCCATGGTTCTGCATGAGTACCCCTACCTGTTGTCTCTTAGTGTAGCTGTGGGGAGGAGAAGGGGTGAGTGGGTGGGAATGTGAGCAGAAGAGAGGAGAGGAGATTCAGTGCGTGTGTGTCTGTGTGTGCCAGGAGTGGGGAGAAGGACACTGAAATTCTTTTTTTTTTTTCTTTAATGTATACAAGCTGGGGTACAGGCCAGAGGCGCGGGGCGGCGAGAGGGTTCACCAGAGACAGAGTGGGGAGCAGAACAGGCAGATCAGAAACACACTGCTGAGGGGAGCAGCGGGCGAGGCAGGAGAGGTCTGCCGCACCATGTGGGATTCTCCCTGGCTGGGCGTCGAACCGGGTCGCTCTTGGCCGACAGCTCCACAGCGCAGCGCTCAACCGCTGTGCCACCTGGGAGGCCCCAACACTGAAATTCTTTATAGCACCAATGCGGTTTGGGGCAACTCTGCCTGAAAGCGGGATCTCAGGTCCTCATGGGGATGGCAGCAGATGAATAGAAAGAGGAACCTCAAGCTACCCACGTCCACCCCAAGTGAGGCCCAACATGCCACCAATAGGCGCATTCATGAGTCTGACCCAGCGGGGGCGCTGGGCTGTGACGGGGGCGGGTAAGGACTGTGCCTCGAGCCATGACCAGGAGGCGCCAAGAAACTGAGCACGAGGCACAAGCCACACGCCAGGGGCCACGTCTGTATTAGGACTTTGGGAGTCATTAGTTAGTGCACTTTTAACCAAGGTGCTTTCATAAAATACTTTGTATAGAAAAATAGCACTAAAAGACAGAGTCCAAACTGCACTCAACAATGTACTTCTGGGCCTCCCTGGTGGCCTAGGGGTTAAATCTCAGCACTATCACCACTGGGGCCTGAGTTTGATCCCCAACCAGGGAGCTGACCCACATGGTGCAGGAGACCTCTCCTATCTCACCCACTGTTCCCCTCAGAGTGTATTTCAGTAGATCCACCTTTTCTGCTCCCCACTCTGTCTCTGGTGAACCCCCTTACATTCTGCACCACTGCACCTCTGGCCTGCACCCTAGTTCTTCTACACATAAATAAATAATTAAAAAACAGCAGCAACAATCTGTTTCTCCATTCCTACATGGAGAGCATATGAGGTAGGATGGTGGGTGTAATGTGTAACAAGCAGAGGTGAGAGGGGCTTTGTTTGCCCAGAGGCTCCTCCTAATTATCCTGCTCTGCACAGTGCTGTATCTGGCCACTAGGTGCCCCAGACGTGCTTGCTAAGCCCTGCTTGTTTGCCTGCCAACATGGGAGACACTATTAAGAGGTGGGGAGGGTGCAAGGAAGAGGTAGAATATTTCCCCACTGTTGCCTCTTGCAGCCTTTGGCAGCATGTCCCCCTGTTTTACCTCCCATCGTTCAGGATAGTTCCCCCACAGTGACCCATCCTCTGGGCTCACTGCCCATATCTCCCAAAGCTTCCAAATGTTGCCTCGCAGGGCAGCAGCCTTGGGAGCAGTGCAAGATGGAGGAAAAAACAACTCAAAGTCCAAGTAGCGAGAGAGAGAGAGAGACCTAGAGGGGCTACAACTCTAGAGATGCAGCCGCCTTTCCAAGGCACATGACATATTTATTGGATGTCAGATTCAGGGAAGGTGGGAAAGTATGCAGAGGAACGTGCATGGTGGGGATGTGGATTGGGCATGCCTAATAGTCTGGGACCAGCTGGGGCGAAGTAAATAGGGTCGGTTGCCTGTAGTGGGGGGCTCCATTGTTGCTGATGATCCAAACATCCTCTCTTTACTCCCTGTTTACACTTAACTTCTTGTCCAGGTGGTCTAGCTGGTCATGCTAATCTGGCCATAATGTCTGCCTGCTGTTTTCAGCAGATCTCCTCATCCCAAGACTTTTGTCCTGGTGAGAGGCCCCTGCCTGACTCTACATTCCAGCTTGACCAGCAGAAACTCTGGGCACCAAGACTACATCCTGAGAACAAGGGGGCCTGGGGAACCCACATCCAAGCTTCCATCTGGACTTCTCAGCAGTCTCACCACCTGCATAAATCCCTCTGCTTTATGCAGGGGTTTTGTGTTTATACAGGGGTTTTGTGTCTTCCTGTTGGACGCTGATGAATGCAGGGTCAAATAAAATCTCTATGCATCAAAATGTGGTTTAGGTACAAACCCACCTGAAAATGGACTCTTGGACCACCTCAGTGACACAGGAGACACAAGTGTAAGGAGAAATTCTACAACCAGTCATTGCAATGGTGCCCTCGGACACCAACAAGAATATGAACAACATGCCCAAGAGTCCACACCAGAAGGTAAGACTGACCCACGGAGGTGGATGTGTGTGGAGGGTCAGGGACCCTGGCTGGATGCAGGGGTGGAGCGATCCGTGACACAAGGAGAATCTACTGACATAGAAGGGAAAATCACACAAACACAGAGGACAGAGTGGGGTCTGATATTTTGTGGAAGAGACCTGGAGAGAGAAATTTAGACAGGAAAAAGCTAAGCGACAAAGGCAAAAAGTTACAGAAACTCACTGGGGAAGAGACAGAAATAAAAATCAAAGGAAGGGAGAAATTGGCCGTAGAACCAGTGAGGCATTTTCATGGGGTGAGGGTGGCCACATGTGAAAACAGGCTCTAAGCGGGAACACAGAAACACAAGAAGGGAAGAAAGCCAAAGGAATTGCAGCAAATGGAAGCAGGCAGAGAAGGAATCCTACAGACACGCACCCTCCAAGTAGATAATGGAGATGCAAGAAAGGGGACACCCCGCCAGGGCCCTGTGACAAAGAAAGTAACTGTCCCCAATGTTCTTATTTTATCTTTGTTTTTCTACGAAAGCAAAAGCTACCCCTTATTGTCCCATGCCAAGCACCCCCCATCCCAGTGCCACTCAAGACCCAGAGCCTGGTGCACAGACTCAGGGTGCTTTTAACAAATGTGAGATGCAAGAGAGAAACAAGTTGAGCTCTTCAGTGGAGGACATATCCCTGGGAAGAGAATGCATAGAGAGAGAACATGGAAAAAGTGGACTGAGGAACATGAAAAACAAAGTATAAGTATGAGATAAGTTGTTAAATAAGCTTCTGAAGCCCCCGCCTTCCCCTCTGGGAGCTGAGACGAGATAGGGAAGTTTCTGCAGTAAAAGGTGAGGGGGGAAAGTGTTTACCAGTCCAACTGCGGTCCCCAAACCCCACTTTGGACAGGAACAGATACAGGGGCCCCTGCAAGTGAAAGTAACCCCCGAACTGGGGAGAGATCACTTCAACACCTCTGCCATCTTCTGAAGTCCCTGCCATCCCTCTGGGAGCTGAAACCAGAGAGGGAAGTTTCTGCAGTAAAAGGGTTGCTTAGAGAAACCAGAAGTCATGCCCACCAGCACCAGTGGTACAGTGGCACTACGAACACAGCAAAGCTGAGGGCCAAAACTGGGAAGGAAAAAAATTATAATCAAGTAGGCTCTTCTGGGAACATTACACCAGAAGGAAAACCAACCTCCAGAACTTGATAATATGGGCATGGAAGAATATCTCCACTCACCGACAAAGAATTTTAAAAAGCCATGATGAAAACAATCAAAAAGTTACGTGAAAAGGCAGAAAGAAACAAGAACACAATTAACACTTTGTGTGCCAATGCCCTTTAAATTGACCAGTCCTTGGGGCTGGCCATTTTCTGTGCCACCACATGAATGGTATAAGCATTCAATAAAACACACAACTCCTGAACTACTGGATATTAAAAAAACTGTAATATCTCTCATAAAACACATTACACTTTCACCAAAACAATGTGTGAAGCTTTTAGACTGAGTATGATCAAAGAAATAGCTTCTAATAGTTCCAAATAAATCCACCGTGGTGTGAAAATCTGGAGACTAGATGAACATGTATTAATACGTGAGTGACCACCTGATACTGGTGACAAAAACACGTACTAATACGTGAGTGGACCACAGAGTGTTAATGAATTGAAGAAGAAAGTGAAAGGACTGGAGGATATCCACAGAGTAGCAAAAGGGATCAAGAATTATGGGAAAAGCCATGAAAACAGAATAGAAAAATGGGACGATGAATCAGTACACTTGAAGATACAGACATAAAAAGAACCAAAAAAGAAATGGAAAGAGAAGTACAAAGAAAAAAGAATAAAGAAACACTTCGAGAAATATCAGGCACCGTGAGGAAAGGAAATACAAGAGTCATAGAAGTCCCAGAAGGTGAGGAGATAGAACAAGGAACGAGAAACTATTCAAGGAGAAAATTGAAGAGAACTTCCCGAGCATGAAGAAGGAAATGAAAGTAGACATACAGGAAGCTGGAAGAATACCATATTGCCACTATGAAAGGAAAACTACAGCAAGACACATAATAGCAAAGCTTCCAAAGATCCAAGACAAGGAAAAATAGTGAAAATGATAAGGGCAAAGGAACAGATAACCTATAAAAGAAAACCAATCAGGATTACATTAGACTTCTCTGAGGAAACACTATGGGCTAGAAGAGAATGAACCAACATATTTAACAAACTCCAAGCCAACAAACTCCAACATGAATACTCTACCCTTCAAAGCTCTCCTTCCTCTACAAAGGAAAAATAAAAACGTTTTCAGACAAACAAAATCTCCAAAAGTTCATCACCACTAAACCCCCATCCAAAAAATACTACAAGAAACCCCTAAAGCCAAAACCAACAGAAGAATGAATAGAAAGAACAGAATAAGGTAAGGAATAAAATCACAAAAATGCCAACAAAATGGCTAATATGGACGTCAGTGTATCAATATAAACTCTAAATGTAAATGGATTAAACTCATCAATAAAAAGACAGAGAAGGAGAAGAGTCTCTTAAAGGAAGATGGTGGCAGAGTGAAGAGGCTGGGCTCATGGCCTTCAGACACAAACAACAAAATGGATACCAAATGAAGCCAGAAAACTGATTATCAGTTTACATATCAGGAGCATCAGCCTGACAATGCAGTAGGAAAATCTCTTGGTGAACTCTGCACCCAATCACAAGGTCCAAACTGACACCACTACGGGGAGGGGATTGGGAGCATACCCACCCACTATTGCAGGCTCCTGGAGAGAACGCAACCCTAGGGCCAAAGTAACAGCAGGGGGTCCCACCCCAGTACTGATAAAGGGAACAAACATGCTGCACAAGAGTGAGGTTTGGCCAGATCGCGTGTGCAGAGTGCCTGGCCACAAATCCAGACCCTACTCCTTTAGATTCGGGTGGAGAGAGGGCTGGGAGCAGCCCCTCCTGCCATTGCAGGCACTGGGAAAGTACAGAGCCCTAGAGCCATAGGTATAAGAACATCACAGTCCCCCTGTGGAGCTGAAAGAAAGTGAGCACTGCAAGCAAGTATAAGCTAGCAGGATAGCGCCCTCGGACCAAACACAAGCTGACTACAGACCCTGAACCCACCAACAAAGGGAACTACGAACACTAGGAGAGTGCAACCCCTGCACCATTTCTGGAAGATAGGGACCACCCAGTCGCCTTCTGAATCTGAGTAAATACAGAGAGACGATCTCCAGGGACAGTGTCCATCAACATATCCACAACATCACTACCGTTGCAGAGGTTTGGTGTAGCAGGGATGATCTCTGCTGCACCACCCGTCTCCAACACCCCAAAAAGATCAACCCGAAGGGATGCATGCAAGCACAAGCAGCACAATGTCCCAACGCATAGAACAAATTAGAAAAACAACAAGGAGAAGGAAAAATGCAAATAACCAAGCAAGCCCTCAGGGAAAGGACACACCACAAAGAGACAATCAACCACCAGAAAGCAACAACAACAACATGGAAGACCTTCTCTGCATTCCAGATAGAAGAATCATTATCATTATCATTTAAAAACATGAGGAAAACAAAATGGAAAAGAAAGATTTGAGAAAGATAATTAATGAAGAGAAGAATGAAATTGAGTCCTTAAAGAAGGAAATGAAAGAAATGCAGGAGATTAAAAGATCAATGGAGGACCTAAATATCTCTGGGAAAACAATGAAGACAGAATTGAAGAAATGGAAGAATGAATCAGTACTCTAGAAGTTACAGATACAAAAAGAACCAAAAAAGAAAAGGAAATAGAAGCACGAAGGAAAAAAATTAAGAAACATTTTGAGATCTATCTGACACCATAAGGAAAGTAAATATAAGAGTGATAGGAATCCCAGAAGGTAAGGAAAGATGCCAAGGAACTGAGAAACTGTTTAAGGAGATAATCGAAGAAAACTTCCCAAGCATGAAAAAGGAGATGAAAATAGACATACAAGAGACGAGAAGAACTCCAAACTACCACGATGAAAGAAAAACTACAGCAAGACACATAATAATAAAGCTCTCAAGAGTCCAAGACAAGGAAATCATAATAGAAATGACAAGGGGGAAGAAACAGATAGCCTATAAAGAAAAACCAACCAGGCTAACATCAGACTTCTCCAAAGAAACACTACAGGCAAGAAGAGAATGGGAATGGCATATACAACAAACTCCAAGGCAACAAATTCCAACCAAGAATACTATACCCTGCAAAGCTCTCCTTCCTCTATGAAGAAAAATACAAATCTTCTCAGACAAACAGAAACTTCAGAAATTTATTACTACTAAACCCCCACTCCAAAAATTACTACAGGGAGCCCTGAAGCCAAACCAAATGGAGGAATGAATAGGAAAAAGAGAATAACATAAGGAATGGAATCACAAAAAGGCAAACAAAATGACAAATACAGATGTCAGTATATCAATATTACTCTAAATGTAAATGGTCTAAACTCAGCAATAAAAAGAGAGGAGCAGCCTGGATTAAAAAAAAAAAACAGAAACCCAACTTTCTGCTGTCTACAGGAAACACATTTAACTGCAAAAGATAAACATAGATTAAAAGTGAAAGACTGGAAAACAATCCTACAAACAAATGGACCAAAAAAGAAGGCAGGAACAGCAATACTTACAGCAAATTAAATAGACTTCAAACTAAAAAGGGTAAAAAGAGACATAGATGGACATTACATTATCATAAAAAGGACAATACAACAGGAAGACATAACTCTCATACTCCCCAAATGTAGGAAGGAGCACCAAAATATATCAGACAAATAGTATCAGCCCTGAAAACAGACATTAGAGAAAATACATATGTGGCAGGAGACTTCAACACCCCACTCTCACCGATGGACAGATCAATGAAACAAAAACTAAACAAAGACACAAAAGCTCTAAACAAGGACCTAGACCTCATGGGCTTAATAGACATCTATAGGACATTGCACTCCCCAAAATCTGAGTACACGTTTTTCTCAAGGGCACACAGATCATACTCTAGGACTGATCACATGTTAGGTCTCAAGACAAACCTCAGCATATATACTAAGATCAAAATCATACAAACCATCTTCTCTGATCATGAAGGCATCAAACTAGAAATAAACCATGAAAAAAAAAAGAAGGAACCCATTTACTTCATGGAGATTAAAACCCACACTACTGGAAGACCACTGGATTAATGAGGAGATCAAAGAAGAAATTAAAAAATACCTAGAAATGAATGACAATGAGGACACAACTTTCCAGAATGTTTGGGACACAGCAAAAGTAGTAATAAAAGGAATGTATATAGCAATACAGGCTCACATCAAGAAACAAGAAACAACTCAAAGAAACAATCTAATTTCCCATCTCCAAGAACTAGAAAATTAACAACAAAAAAGCCAGTATAAGAAAGGAAATAATAAAAACCAAAGCAGAAATAAACGAAATGGAAATTTAAAAAACAATCCAGAAGATGAACAAAACCAATAGTTGGTTCTTTGAAAAAATAAAATAGACAAACCCCTAGCCAGGATCACAAAGAAAAAATTGGAGAAAACACAAATAAATAGGATCATAAATGAAAGAGGAGAAATCACAACATACACAGCAGAAATCAAAAGAATAATCATAGATTACTATGAACAATTATGTGGAAACAAATTCAACAATTTAGAAGAAATGGAACTAGAACTATACAATCACCCAAAACTAGATAAGGAAAATACGGAACACCTAACCAGACCTATTACAACCAGTGAAATTGAAGCAATAATCAAAACTCTCCTCAAAAACAAATGCCCAGGACCGGATCACATGGTTTCACAAATGAATTCTACCAAACATTCAGAAACGAACTAGATCCTATGTTATACAAACTATTACCAAAAATCGAGAATGAAGAAATATACCAAATACATTTTATGAAGCCAACATCACACTAATACCAAGCCAAACAAGGACAAAACAAGAAAGAAAACTACAGACCAATCTCTCTAATGAACACTAATGCAAAAATACTCAATAAAATCTTAGCCAACAGAATCCAACAATGAATCAAAAAGATAATACACCACAACCAAGCATGATTTATTCCAGAGACACAAGGATGGTTCAACATTCGAAAATCAATCAATATAATTCAACACATCAACAAAAAGAAAAAGAAAAACCATATGATCATATCAACAGATGCTGAGAAAGCATTCGACAAAGTACAACATCCATTTATGATGAAGGGCCTTGAAATCCTTGGGATAGAAGGAACATACCTGAACATAATAAAGGCCACATATGACAAACCCACAGCCACTATTATCCTCAACCATGAAAAGCTAAAAGCCTTTCCTCTAAGATCAGGACAAAGGCAAGGATGTCTACTCTCACCATTGCTTTTCAATATAATACTGGACGTCCTAGCCAGAGCAATAAGACAAGAAAAAGACATACAAGGAATCCAAAAAGGGAAAGAAGAAATAAAACTTTCACTATTTGCAGACGATATGATAAGATACATAGAGAATCCTAAAAACTCCACAGAAAAACTAATCAAAATAATCAATCAGTTTAGTAAAGTAGCAGGATACAAAATCAACACACAAAAATCAGTAGCCTTCCTATATGCAAACAATCGATCTGAAGAAGAAACTAAGAAAACCATCCCCTTTATAATTGAAACAAAAAATCAAATATTTTTGATAAGCCTAACAGACCTATAAAAGAAAACTATAAGACACTGCTGAAAGAAACAAAATAAGACACAAGGAAATGGAAAGACATCCCCTGCTCATGGATAGGAAGAATTAACATCAAAATGGCCATCCTACCAAAAGCAATTTACAGATTCAATGCTATTCTGATAAAAATTTTGATGACATTCTTCAAAGAAATAGAACAAATATTCATGAAATTTATATGGTACCACAAAAAACCCTCGAACAGCTAAAGCTCTTCTGACTAAAAAGAAA
Source organism: Scalopus aquaticus (assembly GCA_004024925.1). Lineage (NCBI taxonomy): Eukaryota > Metazoa > Chordata > Mammalia > Eulipotyphla > Talpidae > Scalopus > Scalopus aquaticus. The sequence continues at coordinate 19,340 of PVIJ01017395.1, read as the reverse complement.
GAAAATGGAGGTATCACACTCCCAGATTTCAACCTATAATACAAAGCTATAATAATTAAAAGAGCATGATACTGGAATAAAATCAGACACACAGACCAATAGAACCGAATAGAAAATCCAGAAATAAACCCACATATTTATGGGCAACTAATCTTTGACAAAGGAGCAAAGACATGCAATGGAACAGGTCAGTTTGTTCAATAAATGGTGCTGGGAAAACTAGACTGCTACCTGCAAAAAAATGAAGCTGGACCACTATCTCGAACCATGCATAAAAACCAACTCAAAATGGATAAAAGACATGAATGTAAGAACTGAAACCATCAAATACATAGAAGAAAACATAGGCAAAACACTACACGATATACATTTCAGTAACATCTTCAAAGACATCCTCCAAAGCAAGGAAAGTGAAGGAAAAGATAAGCAGCTCAGATTACATCAAACTAAAAAGTTTCTGTACCGCAAAAGAGACATTAACCAAAATAAAGAGACATATTATGGGTTGGGAGAAAATTTTTGTATTTCATACGACTGATAAAGGACTGATCACAAAGATACCAGAACTCACATGACTCAACAAAACAAACAGTCTAGTCAAAAAATGGGCAGAAGAGCTAAAAAGATACTTCTCCAAAGAGGAAATGCAAATGGCCAACAGGTATATGAAAAACTGTTCAATGTCCCTTATAATCAGGAAAATGCAAATCAAAACCACAATGAGAACCTTACACCAGTGAGAATGGCACATAATTAAAAAACAGGCAAAAGGGCCTCCCTGGTGGTGCAAAGGGTGAAGCACAGTTCAGTGTTGCTGTCGGAAGCTGCAGCACAGGTCTGATGCCCAGCCAGGGAAAATCCCACCTGGCAAAGCACACCTCTCCTGCCTTGCCCGCTGCTCCCCTCTGCAGTGTATTTTGGTCAATTTGCCTGTTCTGCTCCCCACTCTGCCTCTGGTGAACCCTCTCACTGTCCCATGCCTCTGGCCTGCACCCCAGCTTGTATGCAAAAATAAATAAATCTTAAAAAACAAAAACAAAAAAGAGGCAACAACAAATGCTGACGAGGATGCAGAAAAAAAAAGGACTCTCCCACACTGCTCGTGGGAATGCAAACTGGTCCAACCATAATTTAAAGCTGTGTGAAGTTTCCTCAAACAACTAAAAATGGAGCCTCCTTATGACCCAGCAATTCTACTTCTACAAGTCTTCCCAAAGAACACAAAAACAAAAATTCAAAAAGATACCTGTACCCCTATGTTTATGGCAGCACTATATACAATAGGTAAGACTTGGAAACAACCCAATGCTCAAAAATAGATGACTAGATCAAAAAGAAGTGGTACATATACACAGTGGAATACTATTCAGCAATCAAAAAAGATAACCTCATGCCATTCACAGCAACATGGATGGAACTAGAAGGGATCATGCTCAGTGAAATAAGCCAGAAGGAAAAGAAAAATATCGAATCGTTTCACTTACAGGGGGAATATAGGAGCACCAAATATGGGATCAGAAGGAACAAATAACAATAATAAAACAACAAAAACTAACAGGCAGCCATAAATACTAGACATTCTGTGAGGGAGGGGGAAGAAAAAGTGATTGAAATAGGAGGAAAGAAGAGCACAAGAGACTATGGTGATGGTTCACAGGTGAATTGGTGGTGGGAAACCTACAGGGAATACACAATAATGTAAAAGATATAAATAAAGAAATAAAACAAAAACAAAAATAAAATTAAAAACAGAGCAGCAGATTGGATTAAAAAACAGAATCCAACTTTGGCTGCCTACGGGAAACACATCTAACTACAAAAGATAAACACAGATCAAAAGTAAAAGGTTGGAAAACAATTCTACAAGGGAATGGACCAAAAAAGAAGACAGGAACAGCTATAGTTATATCAAATAAAATAGACTTCAAACTTAAAATTGAAAGTAAAAAGAGTCATAGATGGTCATTACATTTTGATTAAAGGGACAATATATCAGGAAGACATAACACTCATCAACATATACACACCAAATGAAGGAGCACCAAAATATATCAGGCAACTATTACCATCTCTGAAAACAGACATGAGAGAAAATACATATAGAGTAGAAGACTTCCACACACCACTCTCACCAATGGACAGATCAAAGAGACAAATAAATAAGGACACTACAGCCCTAAATAAAGACATAGACTTCATGGGTTTAACAGACATCCATAAGATACTGCACCCAAAAAAATCTGAGTACATATTCTTCTCACATGCACATGGATCACATACTGGAACACAAGACAAACATCAACAGATACACCAAGATCAAAATCATAGCAACTATCCTCTGACCATAAAGGCATCAAACTAGAAATAAACCACAAAAGAAAGCAAAGATCCCTCCTATCTAATGGATATTGGAACCCACACTATTGGAAGACCACTAGATCAATGAAGAGATCAAAGAAGAAATTAAAAAGTACCTGAGACAAGTAACAATGAGGATACAACTCTCCAGAATATATGGGACACAGCAAAAGCAGTTGTAAGTGGAAAATACATAGCAATACAGGTTCACATCAAGAAGCAAGACAGAACTCAAAGAAACAACCTACTATCTCACCTTAAAGAAATGGTAAAAGAACAACAAAAGAACAAAAGTATAAGTAAGGAAACAATAAAAATCAAAGCAGAAATAAATGAAATAGAAGATAAAAAAAAATCTAAAAGATCAACGAAACCAAAATTGGTTCTTTGAAAACACAAACAAGATAGGCAAACCTCTAGCCAGGCTCACAAAGCAAAAACAGGAGAAAGCACAAATAGACAGGATCATAAAAGAAAGAGGAGAAATTACAACAGACACAACAGAAATCAAAAGAATAATCAGATTACTATGAACAGTAATATGCAAACAAGTTCAACAATGTTGAAGAGATGAACAAATTCCTAGAACTATACTAACATCCAAAGCTAAATGAAAAACTAGAACACCTAAACAAACCAATTACAAGCAGTGAAATTGAAACAGTAATCAAAACTGTCCCCAAAACTAAAGCCCAGGACAAGGTCGCTGCACAAATGAATTCTGCCAAACATTCAGAAATGGACTAGTGTCTATCCTACACTAACTCTTTCAAACAATTGAGAAGGAAGGAACACTACCAAAGACATTTTATGAAACCAACATTACATTGATACCAAAACCAAACAAGGACAACACAAAAAAAGAAAACAACAGGCCAATCTCTCTAATGAACACTGGTGCAAAAATACTCAATAAAATTCTAGCCAATAGAATCCAATAATGCATCAAAAAGATAATTAACCATGACCAAGCGGGATTTATCCCAGGGGCACAAGGATGGTTCAGCATCATAAAATCAATTAATGTGGGCCTCCCTGGTGATGCAGCAGTTGAGCGCTGCATTGTGGAGCTGTCGGCAGCACGCGATGCGAGTTCAATGCCCGGCCGGGGAGAATCCCACGTGGTGCAGCAGACCTCTCCTGCCTTGCCCACTGCTCCCCTCAGCAGTGTATTTCTGATTTGCCTGCTCTGCTCCCCGCTCTGTCTCTGGTGAACCCTCTTGCCGCCCCACACCTCTGGCCTGTACTGCAGCTCGTATGTATAAATAAATAAATCTCTAAAAAAATCAATTAATGTAATCCAACACATCAACAAAAAGAAATAAAAACCATATGATTATATCAATTGATGCTGAAAAGCATTCAACAAAGTTTAACACCCATTTATGATGAAAGTCCTTGAAATTCTAGGAATAGAAGGAACATTCCTTAACATAATAAAGGCCATATATAACAAACCCACAGCCAATATCATTCTCAATGGTGAAAAGCTAAAAGTCTTTCCCTTGAGTTCTGGAACAAGAAAAAGATGTCCACTATCACCACTACTTTTAAATATAATATTGGAAGTCTTATCCAGAGCAATAAGACAAAAGGCATACAAACAATCCAAATAGGGAAAGAAGAAGTAAAGCCATCACTATTTGCATATGACATGGTAATATACATAGAGAACCCTAAAAACTCCACAGAAAAACTAATCAAAATAGTCGTCAGTTTAGTAAAGTAGCAGGATACAAAATCAACACACAAAAATCAGTAGCCTTTCTATATGCAAACAATCAATCCAAAGAAGAAGAAATCCATCCCATTTACAATTGAAACCAAAAAAAAGCAAATACCTGGAAATAAACCTAACAAAAGAGGTAAAGGACCTTTACAAAGAAAGCTGTAAAACATTATTAAAAGAAATAAAGACACAAAGAAATGGAAAGACATCCCCTGCTCATGGATTGGAAGAATTAACATTATCAAAATGGCCATACTACCAAAGGCAATTTACAGATTCAGTGCTATTCCAATAAAAATCTCAATGACATTCTTTAAAGACATAGAACAAACACTGATGAAATTCATAAGGAATTACAAGAAATCTCGAATAGTCAAAGCTCTCCTGACCAAAAAGAAGGAGAATAGATGTAAACTTTAAACTACAAAGCTAAACTATACTGTAATAATTTAATAATTTAATTTAATAATAATTAAAACTGCATGGTATTGGAACAAAAACAGACACACAGACAATGGAATCGAATAGAAAGCCCAGAAATAAACACACATATTTATGGACAACTAATCTTTGATAAACATGCAAAGAATATGCAGTGGAACAAGGACTGTTTGCTCAATAAATGGTGCTGGGAAAACTGGATGGCTACATGTAAAAAAATAACGGTAGACTACTACCTCATGCCATGCACAAAAATCAATAAAAGACTAGGATATAAGACCCAAAACTGTAAAATATATAGAGGAAAATATAGGCAAAACATTACATCACATACATCTTAGTAACATCTTTAAAGGCACATCCCCCAAAGCAAAGAAAGTGAAGGAAAAGATAAACAGCTGGGATTACATCAAACTTAAAAGTTCTGTACAGCAAAAGAGACATTAACCAAGACAAAGAGATACTCTACTGACTGGGAGAAAATTTTTTGCACTCCATACACCTGATAAGGGACTGATCACAAAGATCTACGAAGAACTCACACAATTCAGCAAAAACAAAGCAGAGTCCAGTCAAAAAATGGGCAGAACTAAAAGACACTTCTCCAAAGAAGAAATGCAAATGGCCAACAAACTTATGAAAACATGTTCAACACCCCCCATATCAGGAAAATGCAAATAAAAACCACAATGAGATGTCACCTTATGCCAGCAAGAATGGCACATATTAAAAAAAAAAAACAACAACAAGAAACAACAAATGTTGGCGATTTTATGGAGAAAAAGGAATGCTCCTACACTGCTGGTGGGAATGTAAACTGGTCCAACCACTATGGAAAGCTGTATGGTGGTTCCTCAAACTGCTAAAAATGGAGCTTCTATACAACCCAGCAATGCCACTTCTGGGAATCTACCCAAAGGACACAAAAACATTAATCCAAAAAAGATACATGCACCCCTATGTTTATTGCAGCACTATATACAATAGCTAAGACATGGAAACAACCCAGATGGCCAAAAATAGATGACTGGATCAAGAAGATGTGGTACATATACACAATGGAATACTATTAATCAATCAAAAAAGATAAACACATGCAATTCGCAGCAACATGGATGAAGCTAGAAGGGATCATGCTAAGCGAAATAAGCCAGAAGGAAAAAGAAAATATTGAATGGTTTCACTTATCGGAGGAATATAGGGGAACCCAATAAGAGACCAGGAGGAGAAAAATAGCAACAACAACAAAGAAAAACAAAAACAAAAAACTAGCAGGCAACCGTAAATAAGACATTCAGCGAGGGAGGGGGAAGATAAGGATTCAAAACGGGGGAGAAAAGAGCACAAGGGACTATGGTGATGGTTCACAAGTGAATTGGTGGTGAGTAACCTACGGGAAATACACAATAATGTAAAAGATATAAATAAAAAAATATAAAAATAAATTTTTAAAAAAGTTGTTAGACAAATTGGCTTGGAATCCCAACAGTGCTGTGTTTCAGAACTATGAAAAGAAATCAGTTGCGACTTTGTTTTCAATAGTTATAGCAGAAACATGGAAATCAAACAAGGCTGTTGCTTGGATTTGCTAGTAAGGAAGCCCAGGAGAAAGGCCTTTGGAAAGGAAGAGTCAAGTGGAAGAACTCAGTATATGGAGTGTGGTACAGAGGGAGAACTTTGGTTTTGATTTGGGGACAACAATAATGGACCTTATAACCCCTCAAGTAGCTCCACCTCTCCCTGGCTCTGCTAGCATCTATGATCATTTGAATCCCAAATACACAACTCCAGCCCAGACCTGTCCTCTGGATCCATTGCTCCAAGTACCTGAAGATCTTTAGTCAAAGATGTGATGTGCGTCTCTATTGGGGGATGTATTGGTTTTCTCTTGCTGTGTAACAAACAGTTCCAAAAGGTAGTGGTTGAAAACAGCCTTGATTGGTTTGCCTTTTTTGCCTATTCCAAGTTCAAAGTATCTCCCCCTGTCCATTTTTCTCCAACTCAGCATACTCACTCGACTGTAGACCCCTATCCCTCTCACTTCAAGGAGATGAACTGTCCCCTACTGGCTTCCTCCCTCCTGTCCTGCTCCCTTCAGATTCGTTCCCTGCACTCCAGCTCAACAGGCCTTTCAAAATGAAAGCCTTTTTATTTTTTTATTTTTTTTAGTGTTAATGTATTCTTTATTATAAAAAATGCAATGCATAGAGAAGAGTATATAATACATACAAGTAAAATTTGAAGAATAATTACAAGTTAGCATTCACCATATAGATGTATATGGTGAAATATAGATAAACTATAGATGACACATGTCTTAGAAAATTCCTGTGTTCACTCTTCCATCCTTCCTTCACCCCCTCTTTCCTTGTTATTCTATTTTTTGTGACAATTACTGTTAATAATTGTGATAATTACTGACAATACTTGTTTTATTATCTGTGCATGAAAGCCTTTTTATACAACATTCCTGTTTAAGACCCAGGATCACTGTGTGCCCTTACGCCAACTCTGTTTGGGTAAGCATATTGATATATGAAACTCATCTACCACACAGCTGTGTATTTCCCTATCAGTCACCTCTCACTCCCTCTGCCAATTCCCAGCACACCAAACTCCTTTTACTTACTTGGGTTTGACAAGCTATCTCAACTTTACCTCTGCTTTTACATATGCTTTTTTTTTTTATTTATACATACAAGCTGGGGTACAGGCCAGAGGTGTGGGGCGGCGAGAGGGTTCACCAGAGACAGAGCAGGTAGCAGAACAGGCAGATCAGAAATACACTGCTAAGGGGAGCAGCGGGCGAGGCAGAAGAGGTCTGCTGCGCCATGTGGGATTCTCCCTGGCCAGGCGTCGAACTCGCATCGCCGCTGCCGACAGCTCCACAGCGCAGCGCTTAACCGCTGTGCCACCGGGAAGGCCCTACATATGCTTTTGGGAAACAGTTTGGCGTGATCTTCCAAAGCTGAAAACACACATACACCTGATTCAGCAATTGCATTCCTCAAAAAAGGAATGTAACACATACAGAAGAACGTTCATCATAGTATTCATTCTTCACCATAGCCTAAAGATTAAAATAGTACAAACAGATCTTCTCTGGTTTTGTTTTTAATAGATCATTTCTATAATGGAATACTATACAGCATTGAAGACAAATATACAAAATGAATACAGATGACTGTAAAATGTTGAGAGAAGAAAACAAATACCCCCTTCATAAATAAGAGAGAGCAAGAGCATGGTTCCATTTATATAAATTAATATAAATTTCTAACTGTTAAAAATAAATCATCTGTGGTGTTAAATATCAGAATGGTGGTAAACTTGAGGAAGATCAAGAGGGAAGTTGCTGGGAGGCATCACTAAGAGGCTTCTGGGGTATTTGTGATTTTCTATAGCTTGCCCAAAGTGACAGATACTCAAATAAGCTTGCTGTTTGATAATTTGAAATTTAGTACTTACTCATTTTTATCTATGCATATTACACGGATGTTATAATTTTTTATTTTCAAAAAAGGAAAAAACCATCAAAGAATGAGAAGAGTAGGTCAAAGGAAAGTAAAAACAAAAATAAAAAATAAACAGAGCTAAGAGAGGGACAGGATGAGAAGAGTGGGTAAAAAGAAAATGAAAACAAAATCCCAGATTTTGGCACAAAGGACTTAGCATCAGGAAAGGAGATGTGAGGGTCAGCTTTGCCCTCCAAGTGGGAACACAAGGGGAAGCGGCCCTTAATGGTAGTGAGAGGTGCTCACTCTCTTTGGGGAGACAAATGAAACTTCTTCATTTATTACAACTTGGTCCAGGTCCAGAGGTACCAAACCATAGACTCCAAATGAATTCCTGTTCTGTGTATCTGGTGGATATAAAGAAGGAAAAGCCTTTTTTTCACTCAGAAGTTGGACAGAAAGCTCAATCAAGAACTAACGGTAACCAGACACCTGACATAATAGGTAAGACTGATTGAAAAAACATGTGGTGTGAATCTCAGGTACTGGGCCCGGGATGGGGCAAGTCGTCTGGGTCCACTGAGGCAGGGGACCCACCTTGGACAGCGGCAGAGAGGCGAGACTGGCCCCTGATGCAGTATGTTCAGCAAATGTAGTTCCCAAGAATGAGAAAAACAGAAATGATAAGTAAGCAGTTTTGATGTCCCAGAGACTATTTCGAGAACAAGAGAAGACTATACGGGGTGAGAGTTAAGGAAAAGGGAAAATAACAAAGACCCAATATATTTGTGAGAAGATGGAGAAAAAAGCACCAGGGACAAAGAGAGGTCAAGACACCATCACTAGAAAGAGAGACATCAGTGCAGAAAATGGATTGAGCCAAGAGAAGAGTGAAGAAATAAAATGAGAAGGAAAGAGAAAGGTAGACTGGGGGTGGAGGGAAGAGGGTGGAATGAGGATGGGAGAAAGAGCCAGAATGAGGGTGGAGATAAGGGTTATAATGAAGGTGGAGAGGGAAGGAGATCGAAAGGTGGAAGAAAGAGGTTGACTGAGAGCGGAGGGAAAGGCACATTGAGGGTAGAGCTAGGAGGTAGAAGGGAGGTGGGAGTGAGAGGCAGGTGGAGGGAAGAGCTAGGAGGGGGTATCAGGGTGAGGGTAGGAGGTAACATGAGACTGGGGGTAAGAGGGAGAATGAGAGTAAGGACAGGAGGTAGCATAAGAGTGGAAGAAAGAGTTGGTTGAAGGCGGAAGTAGAAGGAAGAATGAGAGGGTAGGCGGTAGGTGAGGCTGGGAATAAGAGGTGGTGTGAGGGGAGAGGCTGGAGGTTGAGTGAGGGTGGTAGAAATAGGCAGAATGAAGTCGGTCTTCCGGTTTTCTCAAGGTGGGGTTCCCCACAATGTGGGTGCTTGGACCCAAACTGAGACCCTAAAGGGTTTTATTTCTCTGCACAGTGATCGATAGTGAAGACTCCAGCGATGGAGAGGATTTGCCACAACCCTCCACCTCAGCACTGAGAAGGGGGCCTGGTAAGGAAGGGGGCAGCAAGGCTGGGCTGCGCGAGTCAGAGTTAAGAGCTACTGTTTCCAGAGGCACCTTCTGAACCCCATCGCTACAGGCCTGGTTTATCCTGCAGTCTGTTCTGTGCATTCATTTTACTTGAAATTTCAGGGAAATGCAGACAGATAGGAAATCATAATAGATATTCTCTGTATTTTTGATGGGCCTATTATTAATCAACATATGCACCAATATATTGATTATATTGTAGAAACAGGTGAGCAAAATAATGAGCTTGTTTTTAAAACTAATTACTGTTCCTATAAAGTATGGATTTATAAGTGATTTCTGCAGGAAAAAAGCCAAGTATTCCTCTATTGTTAGGTCATGACACCCTCTGGTCACAAACTTTGAATCTTAGCAAAAGAACTCATCCGCTAGCTAGTGTGAGCAGAAATCAAGACTTCAGGTCAAGTGTGCTGTTTTTGGCAGAGTTCTTGGGCAGGTCATTGACTTTTCAAAGGATCTTTGCAAACAATATCTTATGTTTTCCTTTATCTTATATTTTCCTTTTCCTTCACCAACTTTAAGGGGTCAGCCTGGGGGATTTGCCCCTAGCTGAGAAATAGTAGTCACGGGGAACTGTCAAGGTCTTCTGCAATGTCACACGGAGATAATGGGAAAGAGAACCAGCTTCCCGGATTCTGTGCTATTTCCTTTGTAACTTTAGGACGCCAAATGGCTACCAAAATGTCACTTCCTCAACCCATTCTGCAGCGTGAGAGCTGTAGCTCTTTAGTGTACAAATTGTTTTGTTTTCCTTCCTACTTTCCAGACACAGAATATTAGGAGAGTATCTACTTAGGAAACACACTGGGAAAAGAACCAAGAACAAGTAAAAATACTTGTTCTCGATGAGACGAGCGAACACGGCTGTGTTCCTCTCGCTCCACCTGTTCCCTCATCTACCAAAGCGAAATGCAAGTGTGCTTCAGATTGCAAAGCGTACGTTCTACCGTATCTTGGTTGAGGCAGATGCTCTGAACGTAGCATTTGTCTGTGTCTTGACAAAAGAGGGTATTTCTGGATTTGCAGACAGTCCAAGAGGGTAGCAGGTTGGGGGGAGGTAGCAGGTTCCCCATCTTCCACACAGGATCTCCCAGGTCTCCTTGCAGGAGAAACAGCAGAGTTGAGGGACCTGTGAATGGTCCAGCTGAAGGGTAGGAGGTGGAAGAAAGCACAGCGTAGGCAGGTCAGGTGCCACCAGTGCAAGGCTGCCCTCTGCTGGCGAGGGCAGGACACGCAGCATCACTAACCACAAAGCAGGCGACTTAGAAGGACCAGACAGGGTGTCGGGGTGTGGACCAAAACTTGTGTGGTTGGTCAAGATATTTCCAAGTTTTCTTATTGGGGAATTTTCTGACAAATTGGTTCCTTGGTCACCCATTGAGTCCCCTACAGAATCTTATGTTTCAGAGGACTGTGGTGAAGGATTATGGGGGCTTTGGTGATGGACGTGGTGTAGTAACAGACACCTGAAGACATGGGAAACTATATCCCGAAATCATACTCGCCATCATGGAAACCAGTGTTACCTTAACAAAAAATATGATTTTTAAAAAATATTTAAACAGAAAAGTTAGATTATTTTCTCAGTTATAATAATCTTGATTCTTTAGAATCAAGTAAGGGAGGAGAGACCCATGTAGCCACCTGCTCTGGGCCCGACATTGCACCACTTAAGACTACTAAGATTGCAGTCCTGGCCGACAGCGATGCAAAGTCTAAATGCAGAGCTCTGGTTACCCAACCCCATTCTGTATGCCCTGATTCTTTTACTTCTATTTTTTTTAATTCTTCATTTATTTATGCATACAAGAGCTGGGGTGTAGGCCAGAGGTTTGGGGAAAGGAAGGTGAGGGGATTCACCAGAGACAGAGTGGGGAGCAGAACAGGCAAATCCACTGAAATCCACTGCTTAGGGGAGCTGCGGGGAGACAGGAGAGTCTGCTGCGCCATGTGAGTCAGCTCCCTGGCTGAGAATGGAACTCAGGCTGCAGTGCCTGCCGATAGCTTCATAGTGCTGAGACTTTAACCCCTCGTGCCACCAGGGAGGCCCCAGTGATTCTATTACTTCTAGATACCATTTTCTGCATGTAGCTTCTCTGACCCTATTTAGAAAGGGAAGGAAGCAAGAAGACTTCATAGGCTGTGGTTCAAATGGGTGGGCCCAATTAATATGATATATTGAAAATACAGCAAAAATATACCGGTTAAATGACACTTTCTCACCACAACTATCATATCTATGACTGCTCAAGAGTTGAACTAAGGTGCTTATTCTCCAGCAACATGCTTTATATCCTGCACTGCATATCAGGGTTTGTCCTCTACTCTTGATTATGTCATCATTAGCCTCCAGTTTAGAAAGTCTTCAAAGAATAGCATGTGCTGTTATTCAATTATGGGTAGAAAAATGACTTCAGACCCACCACTCTTAAATCTATTGACTTATATTGTGATTTTTCGCAGAACTTTTGTAAGCAAAATTTCATTTTGTTTTCACAACAATCTTAACAGAGAGGTCGGTAGCTGAGTGTCCAGCTTTATAGGTGGGAGAACTGGAGCTAGTAATGTTGAAGAGTCATTTACAAAGTCGTATGGGAAGGAAAATGGACAGTCCAGCGGGAACACAGCGCTGGACTTGGGCCACCGAACTGGATTCAGAGGGAGAAAGGGGGAGGGGAAATGACCATCTAAACATCGTCATTGTCGCAACCCATCTGCCATGTGAGTTGTCATAGAATTTTAAGACTTTTGTACATGTAATCTTTTCCTCGCTTACCATGTAAGAGTCCATATGCAGAAAATCATCCGGGTGTGAAAAAGACTTTTATAAAAGAGGTAGAGCAGATAAGAAAGCTTCATGGTTATAACCAGTGTGTTCTACAGAAGATTCGATCAAGTTCTGTGATGCATCTTTCAAAGGATTAATTTAAAATGGTTCCTGTTGTAACTTTGGATTAGTTAGGCTATGACTGTAACATATAACCCAAAGAAATGGATGACTCAAGCGCAATAAAATCTTGATTTTTTTCTCAAGTAAACATTCCGGGGAGGGCGGGGCTCCGTTTCACAGCCTCTTCTGGGAAGCAGCCAATGGGAGGCCGGCCTCCTCCTAGACCAGGCTCCCAGCTCCGCTCTGGGAGAGAAGCGCAGAAATAATCACAAACCCAGATAGATCAGCGCGTCCAGGAGGAGACAAGCACAGCAGAGAGGGACAGCTGGATGGGGACAGGACAAAGACCGAGATGCCCACGGGGACCTCAACCTCAGGCGGGGTGACAGGGCGGGATAAATTACCGACCTCACTCCATGGGGGAAATCCTGGAGGTCTGACGGGGGGCAGTTGGGGTGTCAGACACCCCAAGTTTTGTCATACACTGGTTTCGCTTCTTCTGCAGAGAGAAAACGTGCCTTTTCAGGGGACGGTAAGGATGAGACACCGTCAAGAGCCCCACAAAGACGCGACCCGGGCGCTGAGGGTAAGGACGGCCTCGCGGGGCTCCGGGGCCCCGGGCGCTGAGCTCCGGCGCCTTCTTCCCCCGCACTTCACGAAGAGCACACGCCACGGGCCGCAGCCGGTTCTCTGCCTGTATCTCGTCTGGCCATTTGGAAAAATGCCGAGAGAAATCATTCTAAATTCTGGCTAACATGGTGGCTCTAGAGGAATGGGGCGCTGTTTCCATGGCACAGGGTCAGATGAGTTGCCCCCAGAGTATTAGATTTATATGGTGATTTCCACCCCACCCACTCCCTATTCTGCAGAAAATAGGGAAAGTGGGATTTTTGCTAATTTTTGATTTTGTCATAATCTTTTGCAAATGTCAGGTGACTCTGACCACAGACTCTATTGACAGAAGGAAAAATTTCTAGTTAGTACATCAAATTCAGCTTATGCGATAGCTCTGGATTGATGGCCCACGATGACAGGCCTATGGAAGAATGCTATTTGAAGATATCTGTGCAAAGATCCTTTTATGTTTACAGCAACCTCAAACGTAGGTCAGGTCTGCTGTTCTCCCCCACCCCACAGATGGGGAAACTCCAGAACCCAAACATTTAAGGCCCTTTTACACATCACATTAGAAATTACCAGAAGAGCAGAACTAACAGACTGGACTCCCACAAGCATCCCTAATGCTCTATCTGCAATCTTCGAAGTAATGTTTTATTATTTTAGAAACATACTGCCATATAGATTCTATATGTTACAAAATTCTCCAATAAGGTCTGGGGCAGAATCTCATTTTCAAATATGTGGTATTAGCATTCTTGGGCCCAGCTGCATGAACTCATACCAAGGGTGATAAAGACCTTACCGAACTCGTGGCAGCTCAAATCCAGATGCACTGCTATAAAATTATAAAAGCAATATCGGCTTCAAAACTTCTTTGATTTACATTTAAAGGAAAAGGATTTGGGGTTTCTTCTCCAAATTGAGTGTTCTCTTTCCTTTTGATGAATGAGACAGAAATGACTGTCATAGTGACTTTCTAGCCTACATCTGTCTACAAGGGCAGGTGTCATAAGATTTACAACTCTTTAAGTTGTAGATTCCAAGTTATGTTTCCTTTATTTTCTGGATCCTGACAGTATTGGAAACAAATTGAGTATGCGGGAGAATGCATTTGACAGGCTGGGCTGATGCTACAACACATAGTTTTAAAATTTCAGTGCCACAAGTGTGGTATGAGTGATGTTCACTAACCTAAGTAGGATAATGTGGGTTTGGGGGTGGCGGGGCTTTCTGCTCCCCGTGACTATGGAAGGCACAGCTGAAAGGCTCTGACATCTTCAGCATGTTTTTTCCACAGGCCACATGAATAGGAGAACGAGCTTGATGCCTGAGTTTGCACATGCACAAGTGCAGACTTCTAGAAATGGTAAGAAGGGGGATCCTGGGTCAAGGGTGTGTTCTCCATGACAAAGTTGTCTCTGTCCTTGGGTGTGATTCGTGGAGAACTTAACCAGCAGAGCCCAGGCAGCCGCAGGAACCAGGTGGTAGGAACACCCCCTCTGCTTCTCCATGAACTCCCCTTTTCCAAAAATCTTTTTAAAGAATTCCGTGGTGCCTTGGTTCCTAGGACACAGGTTGTGACAATACAGGAATTTTATTTCTCTCCACAGACATCATAAATGGTGATGGTTCAATAGCCATTAAAGAAGAACTTCTGGAAACTTCCAGCTCCTTCTTAAGAAATGCATCTGGTATGGCCTCCCTGGTGGTGCAACGGGTTAAGTTCAGCACTGTGAGGCTGTCCAGAGCCACTGTAGCACGAGTTTGACATCCGGCAGGGGAGATTTCCGTATGGGGCACCAGACCTCTCTTGCCTCGCCTACTACTCCCCTCAGCAGTGTACTTTAGTAGATTCACCTGTTCTGTGAATTCAAAGCTCTTCAAATGAATAGAGGATGAGTCAGAAATTGTCAGCCCGTTTACACGTGATCAGGAAGTCAGCCATAGTACTGATTGTCAGTGATCCTTCTTTTCATGTCTGCCCAGGGGAGATGATCTCCTTCCCCTCCCTCTCCCCTGCAAACACTGCATGTACACACACACAAGTGGACACACACCCAGGTACACAGGCTGAAGCGTGCACAGTTCTGGACTGCTCTCAACAGGAGTGAGGGAGCCAAGCGAAAGGAGAGTGGGCTTCCGTGTGGGGAGAAGTGGCACTGAGTGGATAATGAAGGAGGGAATAGGGACGTGGGCAAGGTCTCCAAGTGAGAAGATACCTGAGTAAGTCTGAAGTTTTTCTAAGTGGGCATTGAAGCTCAGGGTCATGGAATTGGAGACTTTTGTGGAGAAGAGTGATGATTTTCAAGATACCTTTCAGCACTTGTACCAAAACACTGTAGTCAAGTCCATGGCTGACTAGCAGGTCTGCGGAGGAGAAAGTGCACAGGGAACTGGCAAAAGTGATAATGTCAGCTACATGGTTAGAGTCAAAAGATCAGGCATTGGGGAGGGGAGTGAGCTCAGTAGCCTGTGAGATGAATACAGAGGTTGAAAATACAGAATTTGTAAAATCAACCAAAAGATCAAGATCAAATTGGAAGAAACACACTAGAAGCAAAGAGAAACCAGAACAGAAGTGGCTGGAAAGAGGATTACTTCAATAAAATGAGGTCAGCCACAGACGCACAGAAACATACATGAAAATGAAATACACACAGGGGGTAATAAGTAGGAAGTAAAGATGTGGCACAAAGAGAACTATGGAGAAGAAGTTAATAGGAACATGGCAGAGAGAGTGGCCAGTGTACCGACAGAGAGATGGGATGGAGAGTTGTGGCGTCTGAGATGTTCACAAGACAAATGCCACTTTTGCACATGGTAGGAGAGGGGGATGTTTCACCATAGCTGTGAGTTTTCAGGGTAAGTGCCCCCAGGTAGTAAGATGGCCAACTTAACTCACCCAGATTACAAGAGACCTCACCTGGCAGTTTATCCACTCTTATGGCTTCCATCACCATCCACACTCTAATCTTTTCTATACATCCTTCCCTAGACCAGCTCTGTCCTCTAAGCTTCCAACTCATTCATTCAAGGCAGAAATACCTCTGACCAAGGTCCTGAAGGTCCCAACTTTTTCCACTTATTGATAGATGTTCTTGTTCAAGACATTCAAACTCAACACATCATCTTTATTCCTAAAACTAGCATCTTCTTCCTCAGAGTTCTCTACTTCTAACACACACTCTTAATTGTGCCAGTCATCAAGTTTTAATTCTCAGCAGCATCTCTGACTGTGCCATCTCCTCAATCAACAAACCCATTCTGTCACCCTACCTCTATTAATTCTTCCTTTGAAATGTCTCCAACCTGTCCATTTGGAGTTTGTCTCTCCAAACTCAGTGCTTCCACTCCAATCCATAGCTAGGTCACTTCTTACTGGAACTCAAGTTCTAGGTTCATATTAATCCCTCTTCTTCTAATCTTGCTCCTACCATTGATCTTATAAAAAAATGTTCTCCTACATGAAATCCAATATCCTTCACTATTCTGTAGGATTAAGCCCATTCTTGTTCACGTGGTCTTCAAAGCAACCTACCTTGGGGTTCCTTACTCTTTCTCCATGCTCACCGTTCACTCTCTGACTCCACATTCAGAGACACTAGCCTCCTTTTGGTTACTTGCATTTGCCAAATTAGACCTTGTACATGCTTCTCAATCCACCTGGGCCTATTGTCTTGGCCTCCTTTCTCCTTGATCTTGCTAACTCCTGCTTCCATGCTTCATCTTCTGGAAGAGACCCTTATCTCAAGCAAGACTAGTTCTTCCTGCCTTAATGTCTCCCAGAGTACCCTTTGTGGTGATGAACTAACAATCTCCGCATTTCAGTATGTGCACTTGTTTATTTGTCAGTTGCAGACTTGCTCATACAAATTACAGTTATCACCCCTTCTGTAATCTTCTGCCCAGAGGTACTATCAGCCCCCATTCCAGCACCTGGCGCGTGAGGGGGGCTTAGAAAACTTGTTGAATGAGTGAAAATATTGTTCATTCTCTGTATTCCAACATCTGGAAATTTGGCAAAAGTTCACTTATTATAGTATTTAATATGGAATATTTTAGAAAAAATATTTTAATAATTGAATCCTATATACATACATGTGCTATAGATAATATTTCTGGAAAAGAATAGCCTCACATAAAAGCAAATACCAACATTTGTAAAAACGTCATAACTGTATGGATAGGTGAAACATGTCAAGAAAAAATAGAAAAACAAAGATCTAGATTGAGGGCCAAGAGAAAGAGATTTCAGAGGTAGACCCATTCTTCGATGTGGGAGTGGGGGAAAGAGGGATGTTTGGAAAGGAGGGGGCAAAATGCAAACTCTTTACAGATCACAACTTAGGAGCAGAGCTACATGGCCCTGAAAGTGAGAGGAGCTCCCCTGTCGCGGGTTCTTCGCGAGATGTGCAGAGAGACCGAGAAGCAAGGACTGGAAGGGACCAAGCCCCTGGCACCTCAGGTGAGGCTGCTCGGTGTCAGGCTGGAAGTGGTTGAGCCGGTGCCTTGAGCCCAGGCGTGTCTGTGGTAGGTGAGCAGAGGGAACAAAAAGCAGCTCGCACATGGTGGGGAGTCAGTTATGAAGGTGGCAGGGGTGGGGTGTCAGGAGGCTGACATCAGAGTCCCCTTGTCCTGCTGCACTTGGTCTGAGCGCACATTGATGAGGAACAGTCCGGTCCATGCCAGAACCCTGTTCTCTGTGCTTGGCCTCACCCTTTGAGCAACCACAGGGAGGCCGGAGATCATGATGAAGCCATATTGAACACAATGGGCCCTGTTGCTAATACTTGGATGGTGCAGCGGAAATACACTGGTATAATCAGCATCATCTCATCTACTGTATTAGCATATGAGTACTGACATGTTGGATTTATAATGACTTCCACCCTTATCCACGAAACCAAGGAATTCAGCTGTTCTGCTGGAGTTAAGAGTGCCCACTCTCTCACAGCCTTGGAAAGACCTCAAAAGACAAAAGGTACTGGTACTGGAGGTGACATCATCAACATGGCGGTGAAGGGACTCTAGTATCAACTCTCCCAAAAGAAAAGCTGCCTATAAAGAGACATCAGCCAAACCCAGAGAGGATCCAGAAACACTACATAAATCTAACACCCTCATGGGTGAGTAGAACTTGGAAAGAAGCTAAAAAGACTGATTAAGGAGAAGAAAGAACCACCAGATCCCCTCTCCTCTTCCCTCCCCTCAACACAAAACCAGACCAGGAGACCAAGACGAGAGGCACCTGAGGAAACCCAGGAAAAAAAAAAAAGGTGAGCAGAGGCATTTTCCTGGGCACCGCAGAGTTATAAAACTCGAGACTGACACCAGCAGTCCCTCCAGGTAGCAACAGAGCCCTGGAGAGGGCAGAGTGCACTGGGGAAGTTGGTGGGACACGGAATAATGTCCCGGGCAGCCACGGTGCGGTGTGGCCCCTCCCCCCACCTCCATTACGGAGCCAGCACTCTAGCTCCTGTCTGGAACAGAACTCTGGGGTAGTGGTCTATCCACCCCTTCAGTGACACTATTAATAGCTAACCACTGGAGGAAACGTGGGAGAAAAAAGAAAAATCTCCCAGCTACAGGTGCGGGAAAAACACAGGACATAAACCGCACGCCACAGGAACTTTCTGTCCTGTCCCATGCAAGAGAGCGAGAGCTCCTGAGGCAGTTCCACTGCGCCGCTGGCAGAGAATTACCGCGGGACGCGGTCAGTTTCATAACCCACAGATAAAGACTGCGGGCTAGGCTGCCGCAACTGCCCTCCAGGCACTGGAGAAGTGCGGAACAAAAGCCGCGCTTGGTTGGTACTTCCTGCTCTGCCCCGCGCACAAGAGGGAGCCAACTGAGGGCAACTCAGGGCAACCCCACTGAGGCAAGCCAAAGCCCTCCAGGCGTGCACTCCCTGCACTGCCACAGCCCTGCCCTCCAGCCGTGCAAACAGCTGCGCCCTGCCCTCCAGCCGGCCAACAGCCTCACCCCCGCCTGCCCTCCAGCTGCCTGCACTGTCCGTGGCCCCGCCCTCCAGCCCTGCGTGCGCGCGCACAGCCACACCCCCACCCTCTGGTCGTGCGTGCCGAGCCGCTGCCGCCCTCTAGCAAGTAGAACCAAGAACCATGCCTGCCAGCACCAACAACACAGGAATGCAACGATCAGAGCAAAGCAGAAGGCCAACAACAGGAAGAAAAAAAATTACAAATGACCCTCAAAACAATTCACCACAGAAAGAAAATCCTTCTTCAGAACCCAATAATATGGACATAGAAGATTACATCTG
>PVIJ01017394.1:0-29530 GCA_004024925.1 Scalopus aquaticus | reverse complement strand
ATCCAAAAGGATACATGCACCCGTATGTTCATTGCGGCACTGTTCACAATAGCAAAGGTATGGAAGCAACCCAGATGTCCAAAAATAGATGATTGGATCAAGAAGATGTGGTACATATACACAATGGAATACTATTCAGCATGGAAAGAAGATAAACACATGCAATTTGCAGCGACATGGATGGAATTAGAGGGGATCACACTCAGTGAAATAAGCCAGAAAGAAAAAGAAAAATATCGAATGATTTCACTTATAACAGAACTATAAGGAAACCAAATAGGAAAGAGACTCGGGGGGGGGGGGATGCTGGGGGAGGGGAGGATAAAGGGATAAGGACACAAAATGGAACAGAAAAGAACACAAGGGACCATGGAGATGGATCACAGGTGAATTGGTGGTGGGTTATCCAAGGGGAATACAAAATGTAAAAGACATAAATAACAATAAAAATATATTTAAAAAAAGTTCAATTGACTTGGTAGCCTAAAGTTTAAGTTGGTCTTTATTTCTCAAGGAGTTATTTATAAATTTCTAGTCTTCAAGGTTACATTTGAGTACCTCAGTTTTTTTTTTTTAAACAATAATACTAAACTTATCCAAGTTAATGTAGCCTTTTCATTAAAATGTGTTTGCCATGAGAGATACATTATTGTTTCTCCTCTTTTGAAACCATGGCTGTGCATCTTATTTATGCCTAGTTGGTGAATATACCATGCATAAAGTAATCAACAAGTTTAGAATATAGCTTCAGATTGTCATTGTGTTTGCTTTCTTAGAGCCATCAGAAAATCTTCTGATTAACAATGGAAAATTAATTGTCTATACTGAGTAATTTATGTATCATCTAGCAAGTATTTGATTAGACCTCTCAGGAGCTTGAGGAAGGGAGGACATCATTGAGGAAGAAGTAGATAAGTGGTTACCATAATTTTAATTTATTTTTACAGTTCTCCAGAGATGTTTCCCGGACTTCGATGTTAAAAATGGCACTTTAACAGTAGGAAATAAGACAAAATTCCAAGATGGAAGTGGAAAGACAAGAAATGCTATAGAACTGAGGGAAGCTGCAAAGTATGTTTGTTTACCTTCACATTTTCAGTTTCAATGCACCCCATTATTGTACCCAAGATTAAAGCTTCCAATGTATTAAGAGTAATAGAGGGAGACTATGTATTATGAAATATACACACCACTGTGGATTGGACAACTTGGTATGTGTTCATTAAGAAAAGTGTGTAAAGGAAAAACCAGAATCAATTAGAAGGAACAGTAGTTTTTTTTTAAATGACTAAATATTTCATTATCAAAAGATATAGAAATGAGACACTGGAAATGTACTGAAAGCCCTTAATATAATTAACTCTTTTGAATGAACATAGTAATAATTTTTAAAAACTCCATGCTTTTGAAAGCACCATTTTAAGAAAAGCAACTATGATCATGAAACTTTCAGATGACTTAAAGGGGAGAAGACCTTAAAAAAGGAAAAATAACCATGATGATTCTGTTTTAAGATAACCATGATGATGTCAGGTCAAATTTCTATGTTCTAAGTACAAAGAAGTAGATTCTGTTTCCCTTAGCTGGATACATCCTGGTGTCAATGTTAATGGGAAATAGAATTCCCTGGGTGAATACAAACACATATACACAAACATAACACATAGTTTCATTGCATAACTCAGTTGTTGAATTAAAAATGAAAAATTAAATATTCTAAAAATTTCTTTTTCATGAAATACACTAGCAGTCTGAGTAAGTAATGAAGTTCTGCATATTTAAATATAATAGCAACATGGATGAATTTCACAAATATAAAATCTAAATGAAAAATTCACTAAATAATAATACAAGTACAATTACATTGACCAAAAATAATCTAGAACAAGCGCAGCTAAATTATTCTGTGATACCTATGTAAGTGGTAAAACTGAAAAGAAAATTGGTAAACTATTATTCAAAAAAGTCAGGAATGTGTGTTCTCTTTAGGGGCAGGGGCAGGTGCTATAATTGGGGCATATCTAGGAAAGGGGTGATGATACTGTGGTTACATGAATGTGTTCATTTTGATAATTCATCAAACCGATGCTAATTTGTTCACTTTTCTCTAAGTACCCCATCGTGCCTTCCAGCTACAGAGCTGTTAGAGTATTAAGAAGGGAGCTAAAGGGAATGTTCATTCTTGACTCTATGGATTTGGTAACTTCAAAACTAGCCTTATTTAAATTCATGTCTTATAGTGAGCTTTCTGCAATATTGAGGGCATGCAGCACACAATGGAAAGCCATGTTTTCTGTGTATAGCTATAGCCACCTTTGTGGGTTTATCAAAGTGACATCTCATTTATTGTGGCTAGGAACAGCAGCCTACAAAATCCCTTTTATAATAACAAGAGCATTTCTGTTTAGAGCTAGTCAAAAAGTAATTGATTTTTTTTTCTTCTTTGATTCAGTCATATCAATAAAATGCTTGATTCAAGGACAATTGGGATGAAAGTGTTTGAAGATTATGCAACAACTTGGTATTGGATTCTCATGTAAGTGAAAGCAGAGGTGTTTCTTCTCCAGCCCCATTCTGAATTTATCTTTGTAGAACACTTTCTTCAAATATCCCATTGATATTTGTGAACGTACAATGTTGACATACATCTAGGTCCCTGCCATTTTCCTTTCAGATAAGGTAAGGCTGAAGTATAGATATTTGGAACTATGTCCAGTAGTAGGAGAAAGTTACAGGGATGTAAATTTTTATTTCATTTTTTAAAAAGATTTATTTATTTATGCATACAAGCTGCGGTACAGGTCAGAGGTGTGGGGCGGCAAAAGGGTTAACCAGAGACAGAGTGGGGAGGAGAACAGGCAGATAGATGGAAACACACGGCTGAGGGGAGCAGCGGGCGAGGCAGGAGAGGTCTGCTGTGCCATGTGGGAATCTGCCCAGCCAGGCATCGAACTCGTGTCTCTGCTGCCAACAGCTCCGCAGTGCAGCGCCTAACCACTACGCCACCAGAGAGTCCCTGTATTTCATTTTTTAAAGTATAATTACTCTTATACTCATTTACTTCAAATCACTGGGGCAGCATCTATTTACATTTGCTTCACATCATATGTTACCATGAATGTGACATGTTTCTCTGGTTCTGTTTACTTGTTTGTCCTTCCCTCAACCTCCAAAAGAATCATTCTTATTTTTAATACATCCCTTGCACATTGTGATTGCAATCATCTTCATCGTAAGCCACTGTAGTTATGAGGAACTGAGTTATGAAAGGAGGAGGAAATATAAAATTTTTAGACGTAAGATTTGCATTCCTGGAAAGGTAAAGGAAAATTCAGTCACCACTGGAGTGATATGTGTTTGCTGCATCTAAGGCTGTCATTACTGTTTGTCTCCTGTGTCATCTTCTAGTACCATAAGAGTATCTATGGTTCTATAGAAATCAAAGAATAAAGTAAAAACTTCCTTATGTTCTTACAGTACTCTTTACAGCCTGATCCAACTTAGTTTCCCAGATTCATCTCCACTCATGTTTCTTGATTAACCCACTATTATAAACACATCAAATAGCACAACCATTCCTAGAATGTCACTCCTCCCTCCCCAAGTTTTTGTACATTCCCAGCATATCCTTGGTTTCCTGAGCAACTCCATCTCATTATCCAAAATCACTTGTGTCATTAATGAAGTCTTTTGTGACTTCCCCAGATGTACCTAATTACTTCCCCCTCTGTGTTCCTCAGATTCACTCTGTGTGTGTGTGATTGTGTATCCACACCTATACATACATATAGCTAGCTATCTTTATAGAGCACTTACAATTTTGTATTTTATTTACCTGTCTTATTCCATTCGATAAACTATAAGCTCTTTACCATGGTAAATATGTTTAACTCATCTTTATTTTTCTAACTCCTAACTCATGGCATAGTTCTTAGAAAATAGAAGACGGGTAGAAAATATAGGTTCAAGAAGCAGTAAGGGAACAAAACTCCAGGGAAATAAGGTAGATAGTTACAAACTGTCTAATAAAGTAAAAAATGTATCATATGCAAGTAATAGTATTTGTAGAATGTATGCTGGAATTTAAAAGACAAAAAATGAATAGCTGTAGTTCTGACCATTTTTAATATTCCCCTTGAATTATACCAAAGAATAATTCTTCAACCTTATTAGTAAATATTAAAGTATCTCTCATTTTATAAGGGAATGGCTTCTAAAGTTAAATCATAGACTCTGCAAGATTTTGACATGAGAAGGTACTTTAATACCATGCTGTCATCTATTCATTGACAATGATTATTAAGATTTTGTTTCTAAAGATAACACTTGAAGATAATAAAATCAATAATTGTATCAGTCTTTGTCTGTTGCTACATTTGGAAACTTGCCGATAGCACCAGAGGTGTCAGTTCTTAATAGATACATCATTGAATTTCCCAAGTGTAATGAATTCACTTTGATGAAATTACCTAAAAGAATCCAATATGACTTTAACATGGATATATATTGTGGGAGTGAGGAATAGAAGTATCTATAGTATGTTATCAAATCCCAAAAAAGAAATTAAAACAGAAGGAAAATAGTTATACTCTTGATTGCTTCATAAAGTTACACTCCCCGGGAGAAACAAAAGCCTTATCATTGCTCCAAATAGATGTGTGGTGACATCAGGCATCACCAACTAATAGAGTTAATTAGACTATGGTGATGAGTACAAAGTCATGGATTCAGGAGCTGTGTGGGTCAGTTATTTCTCTTGTCTTTCTGCCCCAAACTATTCCCTTGTTCTAGACAGTTCTAGATTCTAACTGTTCTGCACAGTCATATGCACATTGCAAAAGATTTCTATTAATTACCAGGTATATAGAACAGCATAGATTCATCATTAATATATTTTATAATGTATCACTTAGTGGGTAGCTAAGGAAAAAAATAAGAATTGGCAACTGTGGCAGAGAGGTCAAAATTGTAGGTTGGAGGAATTGTGCTTCTTGAGTAATGATACTGGACTGTGGTTGACCTGGGAACACATAGATGTTCTATTCTTCTATATAAAAGTTAATATAAACAATTATTTATACTTTTTGTGTATAGAAGAACTGGGTGCAGGGGGCGAGAGGATTCACCAGAGACAGAGTGGGGAAAAGAAGAGGGGGAACTGCTGAAATACACTGCTGAGGGGAGCAGTGGGTGAACCTGGAGAGGTCTGCTGCACCATAAATGGTTAGCTCCCTGGCTGGGGATTGAACTCAGGCTGTAGAGGTGATAGCACTGAGACTTAACCTCTAGGCCAGCAGGAAGGCCCTAACTATACTTTCTAAATATTTCTGTATCTAGGTAAAAGAAGATAACCTAAGAATTATTTTGAACAGAGAAAAATGTTGTCTTGCTTTTTTGATTGTTAAGTTTAGCATTTTGACCCTTGTTTTGTTGTGCATATTGTCCTCTAGTGGCTTCACTATCGCCATGTTCCTCAGTTGGCTGTTTGTGATACTTCTGAGGTATACAGCTGGATTCCTCTTCTGGGTCTTCGTGTTGGGTGTGATTGGAATTATAGGCTATGGTAGGTATCACCCATCTTAAAATCTTCACTATCAGAACTTTCTTTTCAGTTGCTATTACCAATCACCACAAAGCATTTTATTTGCTGTGAATTTAATTATTCTTCACTCTACTCCAAAAAGTGTTAAATTAAGAAAAATTATTTAATTTGGGATATTTTGTGTCTTTAACTTTTTATCTTAAAAAGTGCTATGAAATGTTCTATTCTTATAAAGAACCAAAGCAAAGGAGTAGACAAAACCAAACATACACTTGAAATCCTACTCTAAGACGAAGGTAACTAGAGGGGGAGAAGGAGTAGGGACACAGGATAAGAGGAGCCCCATGTGTTACAGGGCAGGGAGAGGGGCACCCCAGAACCCCCAAACCTGCCCAGTCGAAATAGGGTCTGCCATCCACCGCATCAGGACAAAACATATAAGACCTCATGTGGAATAGAAACTTTAATACAATTAGTCTAATAATACAGAAAAGACAAAGAATATAGTTTCTAAACTAAGCACCCAAAGTTACCCATCACCTCATGGGTAAAAGTCCACCCAAATGGGATCAGCCCAAAGCAAGGCCTGAAAGCCTGACACAAGTCTAAAACACCCTTCGGCAGGGACCCACAGAAAAGGGTCAGAAACAGATAAGTCTATGAGGAAAAGAGCAAAATCAAAATCAAGATCAACGTTGCCATTGTCACCTCCCCACAGGTCTCACACCCACATCTGTCTCAATCAGTCCAGGCCAGTGCAGCTTCTTCACATGTCTCTCTGCTCCTTGTGCCTCTTCTGGCTCTCCATCCTGCTTCCTTCCTTCTTTTTTTTTTTCTCTCTTCTTCTCCAGCTTCTTATCTCCCCTGCTCTGCTCCACCCTCCCTTGGGTGGGGCAGGGAACCTGGAACACTCCCCTTTCCTGAGGACCACCCTCTTACACATGGACTGTAGTGAAGGACTATGGGTGCCTTCGTGGGGGATGTGGTGCAGTAACATACATACGAAGAGATATGAGTGTAGATAACTATAACATCTGCAGTGTTTTAGCTAACATAACTGCAGTAACAAACAAACAAAAACCCACTATGTGGTCAATGTCCTCCCCTCCCCCAAAAAAAGTTCTGTTATTTTTGACTACCAGCCTTTGGTCTCACATATCGTGGGTTTAAAAAGGGGAAAAAAAGAATCCCTTTTAGATTAATGAAAAATGTTTCAGACAAATCCTTTTATTCCTTTAGCTTTTCTACCTGATCAAAGGCCAGGTCTGCATAGTTAAAGTGTGATCTGTTTTTCCCTTTCAATTTAGTCCTTTTAATCCCCATTCTGTCACATATTTTAATAATTAGCCATTTCTCCATAATGAGGTATCACCCTCTAGAGGCAAATATTTTGAATTACACTCATTGGATGGGGAATTTCCTTATTATAATGTTGAAATCTAACCACTAATTCAAATTCTTCCAAAGCAATATTTTTATATAATGTGAATACTAAATACTAAAAAAAGGAATTAAAATTTCTCCTAAAGAACAGTATAGCACTTATGGCAGCATCCTTTCAGTTTTTTAACAAATGTATAGGTCAATACTTGAGTGTTTGAGAAGCTTCTCAAAAAAAGTTTCTCCTATCAAAATCAAAAGAAGGAGTTTCCCTATAACACCATTTGGATAACAGTTTCCTGTTTCTGTCACTGGAAGAAGAGCTATACACAAATCAATCCAAGAGTGCACTTGAGTTTCCAGACTTGGTAGTTAGCTTGAGTTCTAATCCCAGCTCCAGTACATGTCACTGAGTAACTCTGGATTGCTTCTCATAAGACCCAGTTTCCTTATCCATAACATCTGCACAATAATGGTATCTCTATTTTCAAGATTGTGAGGAGTAAAGGAAATAATGAATGTAAAGCCTTTAGAACAGTGCCTAGAATACAGTCAATGCTCATTATGAATTGAATATTGTTTTGATCATCCTTATCCTTGGTGAATTTCTAGACAGTCATTCAGGTCTCTTCAGGTTTTCCTTATCTGTCCCTACTGTGCAACTGCCCATGGTGGGTCAGGCTGGTAGGTGACCACAAGTACTGTAGCTCCCTAATCAGAAACTCCCAAGAAAGCTTTTTGTATAAAAATCTTTGTATTTCCTCTTTTTGCTCAAAATAGCCCCTTCCCTTTGTCACTGTCAGTCTGTGCATGTGATTCAATCACTCTTTTATTGTCATCAAGAAAGGAGAGAGCAACAATGCCTGTGAATGTTTTACTGATTTGTCTCAAGAAGCAAGAAAAATCTGAGACTGGCTATAGTGCCAATCTAAAAGCAGCAAAAGGGGAAAAGATGTTCTATTTATAAAAAGTGCAGGTAGGACAACCAGTTTCAGCCCCCTATTGACTCCCTAGGTAGTGCAATTAATGGTGTGACAAGTAAGCTTGGAGCTATTCATTGCGTGGTGACGTGTCCAACTAGATTAGGAAATATAAGTAAGACTGTATGTAAGTGACCTCTGCTACTATCTTGGACAGCCAGCCTTTGATATCATGGGAAACCAATTTCATATAGACATTAGCTTAATTACTAGGACAAGGGACAGTGTGAATGTGCCATACTGAACAGAGAAAAAGGCAGATTGTTTATGGGCAGGTATCCAAATTAATAGTTACACTGGAGAAGATATAACACCAGGTTACAAAAACAGACTTGGAGATTGAAAAAGACCCAGTCCCAGATCCATCACATATTAACTGTGTGATCTCTGCAAGTACACAGTCTCTCTAATTCAGAGATTCCCTAGCTATACAATTGGAACTTGTGAGTATTAGATAAAATAGAGCACATAAAGTACTCAAAAAGGAGCCTAGCACATAGTAATTTTTCGGCAAATAGTCTCTCTTGTTGTTGTCATGTGGGAATAATGCTGAAAAAAGAGACTTGAAGCACAAGAGTCATATCTTGAAAGAAAAACGCTAGGACAGGAGAAAGAAAGTTATAGTAAAAGAAATAGGAAAACACTGCTGAGATTTTCACATCCACACCAGTGAAGGAACTAAAAAATGTGATGTATTACCTTTCTATAAAATAGTACTTTATTGTTTTATGCAATGTATTGTTTCTGATGAATTTCAGGAAATTTCCCCAAAAGAAAAAGAAAAGAAACCTTGAGCTCAAATTAAAGTAGGGAACTGAGCAGGGGCAAGTGTTAAGCCTTGGGTAGCCCACACCAGTGCTTTGATCAGGAGACTTAGGCCAGCATCAGGGGAAGGAATCACATGAAACTCCTGGACTATATCCAGAATCCAGAAAGGCATCTATAGTGATCCCAGTTTGGTAGTACTCTTAGGCTGCCAAGAAAGACAAGTGGATATCCCTTCTACATAAAAATGCCCAAAGTTTAGGTCACCTATTAAGATTCACAAAGCTTGGGTCTCAATCAAAGCTGACCAAACATATAAGGAAATTTTCTTTTTGTGAGAAACAGCAGAATCTATAAACAAAAGATCGGAATATGGGAATATTCCAATATGCTAGATACGGGAATCAATACAGAATGTGAAGTAATCATGTATAAAATGTTTAAGAATTAGAGATAGAATTTAAAAAATAAGAAATCATCAAAAAATGTCCAAGCATGCATGAAGATGAGCCAAATAGAACTTAAAAAATAGATTAAACATTGAATTGATAAATAGCAAAATAGAGAAGTGATAAATAGAAAGATTAATACAGTAGTATCTGATAAAGGATCAGAATATAGTGGTGCAGATAAGAGAGCTAGAGAATAGGTTGAGAAGGGCCTAACACATATCATTGTATTTGAAGTTACTGGCTGAGAATTTTTTTAGAACTGATAAAAAATAGGAATCCATAGATATAGGAGGTTCTAACTATACCAAGGGGAATAAGGGGAATATTGCAGTAATCCAGGTGCAAAATGAGGGAAACTCAAGCCAAAATGATAGTAATGAGAATGGACAGATTTTTTTTTTTTTAATGTAGAACTAACTGACTTTCCTGATGGACTGAATGAAGCTCATGAGGAAAAGTAAGAAATCAAAAATGACTTCAAAGGTTTTAGCCTGAACCATTAGAAAGGTGTAATTGCCATCAACTGAGATAAGTCTTTATCTAGTCTTTCATTCTTTTATTGTTTCATTCAACAAATATCAAGTGAGCCACTGCCATGTACAGATATTTTTCTAGGCTTTGAGATATAATAGTAAACAAAAGGCAGAGAGGATCTTGCTTTCCTGATGTTTACAACCTAAACAAATTATATGTTAGAAGGTGATATTTGCTATGAAAAGAAGAAAAAGTAGAATAGGAAAAGGGGACTGAGTCTATCATGGGAGAGCAAAAAGTACAAATTATTTTAATTAGTATTAGATCTCCTTTCTTCTTGAAAAGAGATTTGAGAAAACCCTTAAAGGAGGCCAAAGAGTTAGCCACTGGAGTCAAGGGAAAGATCCATACAATGAACATAGGCCATTGTATGGAACAAAGTCCAAAGGGAAAGTCTATTGTAGAAATGGCTAGAAATCCAGTGTGGTTGGGTGTACAGAGTTAAGGGGAAAGTTAAAGGAGGATTATAGAATTCATGAAGGCCAGAAACTTGTAGATTATTGTTAGATCTTGCCTTTTACTCTGAGTGAAATGGAGAGACATTGTAGGGCTCTGAAGCCCCTGTGTGGAGAAGACTGTAGTGAAGCAAGAGTAGAAGCAATGAGGTGGGAATGCGAACTGACCCAACCACTATGGAAAACCATGTGGAGGACCCTGAAATTATTAAAAATAGATCTACCATATAATTCATAAATTCCACTCATAGGAATCTACCCAAAGAGCACAAAAACATTAATTCAAAAGAATACTGGCATTCCTATGATCATCGCAGCACTATTGACAATAGCTAAAATATGGAAACAACCTAAATGTGCCAAAACAGATGACTGGATCAAGAAGATGTGGTATATATACACAATGAAATAGTATTCAGCAACCTGAGAGGAGAAATCAAACATTGTACAAAAATTAACAATGATATAAAAATATATAAATAAATAATGTTTTTAAAAAAGAGTAGAAGCAATGAGACCAGTAAGAAGGCTATTGCAGTAATCCAGGTGCAAAATGAGGGAAACTCAGGCCAAAATTATAGTAATGAGAATGGACAGATTTTTTTTTAATGTAGAACTAACTGAATTTCCTGATGGACTGAATGAAGCTCATGAGGAAAAGTAAGAAATCAAAAATGACTTCAAAGGTTTTAGCCTGAACCATTAGAAAGGTGTAGTTGCCATCAACTGAGATAAGGAAGGTTGGAGGAGAGCAAGCTAGGTGTAGAAATGGGATTGATTGGAAGTTCATTTTGGACATGTTGATTTTGAGGTGTTTATTGAGATTACAGCATGAAAATGAAGATGTCAAAACTGCAGTTGAATCTGCAGTCTGACTTAGAGAAACAAAAGAGCTAACTTAAGAAATATATTTAGGAGTCAGGATTGTTAGAGATATGAGACATGAAAATGGGTAGACAGAGATTGCAGCATGAACTGAGCTCCTCTGACATTAAAGACCAGAGAGAAAGACAGGACCAACAAAAGCAACTGGAAAGGAACAGCAAATGATATTCTAGAAGCCAAATGAAGAAAGGGAGGATTTATCTACCTTGTCAAATAGGGCTCAGGTTAACAAAGATGAGACTTGGCTTGGGATTTAGAAATGTGGAGAGAGAGAGTTGGTAAAATAATGAGGGAGAAGGTCTGGTTAGAGTAGATTACACTGGTCAACAAATTTTTACAAAAGTGACGTTACTGAAATAAAATTAGTCATTTCCTATCAATTGGTATGTGCTCAACATGAATATGACAGTCAAATTCTAATTTTGGCTCTAGTTTTTTTGGTAATCTGCAATAAATTGATGTTTACATCACGAAATGCATGCCAGTAGTAATAGGCCTACGGTTAATACCTGTAAAAAATCAAGTCATAGACTACTTCTTAGATTTTTTTTTTAATTTTCCATCCTAGCCATTTTTGTTTAATTTATTTTTGCATACAAGCTGGGGTGCAGGCCAGTGGTGTGGGGTGGCGAAAAGGTTCACCAGAGACAGAGTAGGGAGCAGAACAGGTAGATTTACTGAACTACACTGTTGAGGGGGGCAGCAGGCAAGGCAGGAGAGGTCTGCTGTGCCATGTGGGAATCTCCCCAGCTGGGCATCGAACTTGCACAGCAGCTGCCGACAGCTCCACGGCATGCGCTTAACTCATTACGCCACCGGGGAGGACCCTACTTCTTAGATTTCCTAGCTTGTCTCTTGTACAGCTGTTCAGGAGCATCTCTGAGGAGTGTCCAGCAGTAGTCAGTCAGAATTGTAGTGGACCATTTTCCCTGCTATCTTTGTTCCATTGATGTGATATCTTGATGAAAACATTTGCCATATTCATCACTAACCATACCACAGTTTTCAGGGAAGAAATCCAGATGGGAATGAAGGAAGTAGATCTTTAGAGACATTGATACTGTATTGATACATGATGATACTGCATCAGCATGTCTTCTACTAGTTCCTTGTATTTTCTGCCCCAACATTCCCAAGAAAGTTTGTAGACACTAGGCGAAAAGCATTCCATGCTTGTTTCACATCACCCTGCAGCAAGTTGTTGAACTGGTCATCTCAGTGCAGATGGAATATTTGGGGAGACTAGTCTCGACTTCTTTTGCTTCATTATTCCGCTGAAAAGAGGAGGAACCAAGCAGAAGTAACAGTCTTTTATGCGGTTGCTTGGCTCCACACCATGGGGACTGCAAACGGCATTGATGTTTTTTTGCCATTTAACCACTGTGAAAGCTGTGTTGTACATGTAGTACAGCATATATGTGAGGCCCAAAGCTTGTCTTGGTCACCAACCTTGCATCTTCTGGTTGGAAAATGTCACTTCCCCACAAATAGAGCAGAAATTTTGTCCACTCTATTAATCCACTTCCGAGGCATTACTGTTCTGTATTGTGCCGAAATGGATAAAATAATAACAGTTCTATGGAACAGTAACTTAAACTGTCTACCACATAGTCTGAAATATTTTCAGTGCTCAACCTTTCTGACAGGGCTTTATCTAGTGCACTGCTGACGTCAGCTTACTTCAGCAGCCGCCTGGCAGTAGTGTTGCATTGCATCAGAAAATGATGCAATCAACTCTGGATAATGTGTGCATGATGGTATTATGCAATGCAATGCAATATTACATCATTCTAGGCTGATTTAGGATGTTGTTTTCAGGGTTATATTCATGTTCAGCATACCAAGAACTACAGATTAGGCCCTTTTTAAGTCAGTTATGATCTCATTTTGACCAGTGTTGTTAGAGCATGGGAGGAGAGAAATTATAGACAGAAAATATAAATGGCTATTTTGGAGAGCTTTTTACTATGAAGAACAAGAAGTTGGGCTATTGATGGAGAAAGAGTAGAATTTTTTTGTTTTCTCTTCTAAGATGGAAGGGAGAACAAATATATATTGTTTTCCTTATAACATAAATAATAGCATAATTTTAATATAATTTTGTTCCTTGTTCTTTTCACTTAAAATATAATAGAGATCATTCTCTATTAATAGACTCTGTTTTCTTTACATGGCAACAGAGTATTCTACTATACTTACATAGCAAAATTTGTTTAATCATTTCCTATTGATGGTCATTGAGGTTGTTTCTAGTCAAGAGACTTTTTTTTTAAAGATTTATTTATACATACAGGAGCTGTGGTGTAGGTGGGTGAGAGGATTCACCAGAGACAGAGTGGGGAGAAGAACAGACGGAGTGACTAAAATACACTGCTGAGGGGAGCAGGGGGTGAGACAGGAGAGTTCTGTTGCGCCATGTGGGTCAACTCCCTGGCCGGATATTGAACTCATGCTGTAGTGGCCGCTGATAGCTTCAGGCTGAGACTTAACACCTTGCGCCACCAGGGAGGCCCCCTCTAGTCAAAAGACTTTTAAGGCAAGGTTTTGCCACTATATCAGACAATACCTGAAAATATTTATATTTATTACAGTAGTATATTTAAATTCCTAGATGCAAAAAAAAAATGTACTGTGTAACTATGAATCTTGGCATTGTAAAAATGACCATGCTAATCAGTTCATGTAGATATATGTGCTAAGTGTATAGCTTATATCTCAGAAAATAGCATTTCATATTAGTTTGTTTTTCTTTCCTTTTCAAGGAATATGGCATTGTTACCAGCAATACTGCAAACTTCAGGAAAAGCCAACCTCTCATGTAACTGTATATGACATCGGGCTTCAGATTGACTTAAGCATGTACTTTCAACTGAAACAGACGTGGTTTGCATTTAGTGAGTGGATTTTAAACATTTGTTTTATTAAAATTGTATCGACAAAGCATCTTTTTGTCTGAAAGGAATCCTAGGTTTGTGTAACCTGTTAAACACACTTATTGCTAGTCATTATATAAATGTGTCTATAATCCTGCTAGCTACAATAAGTGGGAAAGTTATGGAGGGAAAATTAGCATAATATCTAAGAAAATGTTACTTTACAATAATCTCAAATTATTTGCCTTCAAATTAAAATGGCTTGGCTGTGGAAGTTTAAAACTTGTTATCCAAGAAGACATTTTAAAAGAAATATTAAGGATAATACAATTTTTTAAGAAGATGAATTCAGAGATGTCTTTAATCTTATATTCTTAGAAAGTTATATGAATATTCCTCATACTCTTACACAGAGATTCATGCTATTTAATCGAGATTTTAAAAATGACCTCTAAGTAGATGTTGCTTTAAAAAATTCATCTTTTTAATTGTTGAAATTAGAGAGTCAGGAAAGACATTTTCAAGGAAGCCTGGTAAGGAATCCAGAGAGAGCCTGAGAGGGAAGCAATATCTTGGGGGGCATCATGATTTCAGGTATGCATCCTACCACTCTAAATTCGAAAACTTAATTTTGCCACTTCACCCAAAACCAAGGGTGGGTTCACTTTATGTCACCATTTGATTTGTTTAGACTATTGGGATACTCTTCCCTGTGACCAGAATGCAGACATATCCTAACTAGGACAACGCTTTCTTGGATTAAGGCATACATTACTTCCGAGGAGCATTTTTATCATTGGGCCTGGGGTAGTATTGAGAGCTGCTTCTTCAGGCTCATACCAAGCTTAAGTCTGGCAGCCCAGAAGCCCCTGCTAGATTCCTTTGTCTGCCACATTCAGTTTTCTCTTTACTTTGGGTAGTGGTAAATCAAAAAGTTAAATCTTTGTTCCTTGGCTTCCTATTTCTAGCTCTCATGCAAACTTAGTTCCCTTCACATAACCCATTTTTCAAATATGTTGCAAAAGAATTTTTCTGTTTTTCAGCTTTAAAATTAACCATAAAAATCAGGCATCTTAGTACTTTCATCCTCATCACTTTTCCTGAATTTGAGGGATTCCATATCCCCTCAGCAATCTTTTTACCGTTATCTATCATTTCTAAAGATAATGAGTCTCATCCATCATGAAGTCTTTATCTAGTTTTACTCTCAAGTGGTTCTTAGTTACAGGTTCAGTGGTCATCTGCTGTCTCTTAAGGGCCTTCCACACAAAACTTATCAAAATGATCAAAATCTGCCATTGGAATAGCTGAGCTGTACTTTAGGGATGAAAATACAGAACTTGCTTCTATTTTCAAGTCTAGCAATGCTAATCTTTCAAGGGACCCTTAATTTTCACAACCCATTTCTCATATATTATTTGCTCTGTATCTGGACAAAACTCTAGGAAACAGATACAAGGCCTTATGTGTGAAATTACACTCACTGGCACAAACTCTGAAAATAAGCAAAGTTACGCATACAAAAACAATAGTTTTTATGAGTCTTGAATTGTATTAGGAGATGATTCTGTTCTCATTTCTGCTATCAATTATCCTAGTCTCTTCCTCTGAAGTTATAATTCTACTAGCTGCTCTAAATATGTTTCAATCTTTTTCTCTCATTCAAATACAAGGAAGGAATATAAGTCATAAATTCAAAAGAAAGATAAATTTCTATAATATAATATTTTGTATATATAATTCTGTAAAGGTGGAAGTTTAATATACAACATTTTCATCAATGCAATTTCAGAAAATAAAGTAATCCTGATATATCTCAGATTCTTAGGTTATCCAAAGATGATTTCAGCTTAAGATGGTTGCACCTACTATTTTGGGACTCCATTTAATGTTTTAAAATAATCAAATGTGCAAGAATGCTAAGATCTTCCCACATCTCTGGGTTAAATGATTTCTACTTATTTGGAGATACTAATTCCAAGATGTGTGTGTAACATTGGAATCTTAGTGGTACAACCACAAAATGAAATAATGTATACCCTGTTACTGGGAGTGTTCAGGCATGAGTAGAATAAATGTCTATTAAGGATTTTATTGAAGATATCCTTTCATGAGTGAGAATTTAACTTTCCATTAAGTTCCTTTTATGATGTCAGTTTCTGTTATTAATGATTCTGTATTTCATTACTTTAGATTTCACACCTTTTGACTTTTTGACATCTTTGTAGTCAGGAAGCATCTAAAAATCAATGAATAGATATTTAATAAAGGAAATCTTTACTTTTCCTAAAAAGTTATTACTAAATTAAAGTTATATCATAGAATTAAGGAGACATAATAATTAAAACTATTTGCTTTCAAGTAGACAGAAACCAATTTGTTAGTTGATAAGAAAATTGGAACAAGCTGGGGGCAAGGTATTTTTTGTAACATGCAAGTACCTTATCAAATTCAATAATGTAAAAAGACAGTTACCTGGATTTTCAATTGTTCCTGGATCCAGGATACAAAAAGCCAAAAAATAAATCAAGATTTCTTCTCTTTGCTCTTTCCTTATACCCATACAATATACTTAATCTTAGCAGATTTACTTACTTAACATAAAAATTATTTTGACACAGCTTATTATTCTTGTATAACTCTTAGTTAATGAGATTTATAAACTTTAATTTGGAACTGAACAAGATATCCTTAGTTCTGATTCTGAGACTTTTACTGGACAACTCATGTTGGGTTCACACCAATTCTATAATGGCCATGATGGGTGGAGTAGCCAGTAAAAATGTGGCAGCTACGAGGCTGCCCTTTCAATCAACAGATCAATTAATTGAGAGGTGCTGTGAGCAGGGTAGACAGCGCAAAATGTTTCTTCTGTCATAATTCACTTACTCAAGGAAATAAGCATGAATCATCTAAGACAGAGCTACCTAAAGCAGCCCTTCCTTCCTTCCAGGCCTGTTCTATCACTTCTGCAAATGGTGTGACATGTTTCCATAAATAACATTAAGACTGTCAGTTGAATTGTACAAACTGTAGCTAAACATTTCAGTCTAGATTCCTAGCATTTCTTGGAGGTTGTGAAAGTGAATTTCTAATATTGGTATTTTTGCTAAAATTATGACATGTCAGAATTGATATGATGCTCTGTTCTAACTTTTGCAGAGAAAGTTTGTTTTTTGGATTGTTTTATATCACACATGATTTTTTTCTTTTTCTGTTTAAAGTGATAGCACTCTGCATCCTTGAAGTGCTTGTCATCATCATGCTGATTTTCCTCAGGGACCGAATTCGCATCTCCATAGCCCTGCTGAAAGAAGGGAGCAAGTAAGATCCTGATGGAGAGACTTGTATATGTGTACTCGTCATTCCAATCAGTCACTGCCCATTGTGTTCATGCCCCATTCTATTTTCCCTTTAAGAAGACTTGTTCAGGAAATCTCCTTTCCATTGAACACTTGTTTAAGTTCTAATACCACTTATTAGAAAAGTCATGCTAACAAGTAAGTCTTTCAATATCATCAACCTTCAATTATCAGAGGTGAAAATAAGGTTAAAAACCTGTCAAGTCTCTGTATTAGCCCTTTTTAAACACCAAATTTATGTTAGAAGAATAATGTGTGAAAGTAAGTGACCAAGTGCTACATAAAAGCTAGTTATATTACATATTGTATTATCCCCATACTGAGTCATGTGTTAATATCAATGCTTGAAATCATTTGTAGAACTTAAAACACCATAATCCTATAAAGTCAATTACATGCTATTACCATTTCTGTATAAGTGACAAAATTTGCTAGAGACAAAAATAATTGATTGTAGTTGTAGCAGACTATACATTTTGTATCTACTACTCTTAATTCAGGAATACTTTATACCTAGAGTCATTTTTATTTGAATATATTACAAAATAAACACTATACTTTTCATAAAATTCATATTGGGAGGTAATAACCTATAATTCACAAACTATTCCAAAAGGTCACTTGAAGATAATACTTTAAATTTTTGAATAAGGCACAGAAAAAACAAGGAAAGCATTATGCTAAGCCAATAAAGCATGTTCTCTATTTCAAATGATAAAAACAAAGTTGCTAATGACAAAGAACCAAATTATTTTAAATAGTCTTTAAGAATTATTTTAACAGAATTGTCATCTATAATAATAATAGTGCCACCTGAAGCCAGTGGTTTAAATAGTTAAGTTTATGAAAGTAAATTCTCTCCTTCCTACAAAAACTGAAGTCCCTGTCACTCACCACTAATACCTACTGATTTGCTGAATATATTTCTGAAAGAATATGATATATACAATTTATTGTAACTTGTCCCACTGTTACTTTTCTAAGTGTGTGTGTGTGTGTGTGTGTGTGTGTGTGTGTGTGTTAAAAGCCTGATCCACTATGACTAGTTAATGGTTTGCTCAAGGGAAAATTAAGAACTAGAACCAGTGGGTGTAAGAATACTAGGTAAACATATGAATGTTCAATTATTCAGTAAACATAAGTGTTTGGAGAAAGGAGAGAACCTAAGTAGTGAAGTGAAGAAGGTAACATGGAGAAGAAATCTAAGATGTGTGAAGGTATTAGAGATGGGTACAGCGTCATCAGTTCTTAGGGGTAATATCAGACAATATTGGTTTTAATTCAGTGTCATATTGAAAAGATTATATAGAATTAGTTTGGAACAAGGCAACTAGGATGGTGAACATTTTAGAAATCTTGTCTTGTGAGGAAATACCAAAGAATTTATAATCCTGGAGAAAAAAAGAATAAAAAGCTACTTGAATGGTTGCTGTATGGAAAAAGTAGTGATTTCCTTTCCAAAAGGTAGAGGTCTAAGTTAAAAGGCATAGCTTTCTAATACTTTGGTTGTTAAGAAAATAGAATAGGTTGAGTTGTATTAAAAAAAAAAAAAAAAAACAAGCTCCTTATCACTCAATGTGGTCACAGAGGCTAATGAACAGATTTTGAAGATAGTACAGAAAGGATTTCTGAAGTAGGGAGGGACTCTCACATTTGATTAGATGATCTTCAAGGTCCCCTGCAATTTTAAAAGACTAAGATTCTAAAGAAAAGAAAAACGTGTCATGATGATACTGCATCAAATTTTTATGAATTAAAAGAAGAATTTAAGGAACTTTGTCATAAATCAAGCATGAACACTGAAAAAATGTCTCTAATTCATGGAAAATAAATTTTGAAACCAGTTAAGACTATGCCAGAATGATCAGTAAAAAAAGTGTCAGTTGTTATTAGCACCGTTTTTAGAACTAATTCAATTAAGATTTAGTTCTAGTTCTAACTTAAAATTTTAATTGAGAAATTACAGTCTGGATCATTTTGATTTTCAACTATTTGTTTTATTTCAGAGCCATTGGATACATCCCTACTACATTAATTTATCCATTTTTTACTTTCATTTTCCTCTCAATCTGCATTTCCTACTGGGCTGTGATAGCAATGTATCCTTTGATAATTGACCTGTTTAGAACCTAGGTCCATGCTACCAATTAGAAACCAGGAATTTGTACCAAGAGTTTTCTACTTTTGAAGAGAAACATCCTAGAGAAATAATTTCTTTCTTTTTTTCTTTTTGCAAAACTCTAAGAGTTTCAATATACTTACTGAATTTCCTTCCTAATAGGAAATATGCTGGATTTTGTTTTATTTTACTTTCTTCTTAGCAATAACCTAAGGAATCTCCTATATATGTCATTGTTTTTAAAGGGCCACTCAGTGCCACTGACACCTGTTATATTACTTTTGGTCTAAAAAAATGGATAAATTTTTAAATTAGAAACTTTTGAAAGTTAATCACTCAAGGGACTGTTGAGTTATTTGCATTATTTTATTGACAATTTACTTTCAATCTAAGAGCAAATGATTTACCCTTAATAGAATCATGCAGTTACTTGGCTACATCAGGCGAACCTGTATATAAAGTCATAACCACAGAGGGACAATGTAAATATGAAAATAATACCTGTGACCCAGAGGTAAGTAGAAAAACATTTCTCATTTATTTACTTCAATAGAAACTCTACTACATTTTATCTAGCTGTATAGGAATCATCCTGAAATAGAGATTGTGTGCATTAGTGGGGGCATAACTGTAGAAAAGGGAAGGGAAGTAGGTCAGTTGTTGGCAGAAAAGTACAGAAAGGTGGGCAGAATAAAGATAAAATACTATTATTTTATGACTGCATTTGTCCCATCATATGCTTAAGAAGCAGAATGGTCAAAAACAGCATTAGTGAGTGTGAAATTATAGTAAGTGCAGAATGATAAACTTAGGATGGAAATGAGAATTTTTTCAGAGCTCATTATAGAAATCGATAAAGTGATGTGCTAGAAATAGGAAAAACAGCAGAAGAGAGCAGGGGAAAAAAGCAGGACATGCAATTGGGAGACTACACAAGATAAGAAGACAGAAGGTATTGTCTTGAAATAGCATTTAATATTATATCTATGTGTTTTTATCTATGTGTTTTTTTTTCTCCCTGAGTGCAGGTTTTTAATAAAACCGGTATTCCCAAAGCTTGCCCGGGGGCTCAATGTAACTTTGCTTTCTATGGTGGATCGACCCTGTACCATCAACATATCACTACCTTCCAGATAGTCAATCTATTTGTCTTTCTCTGGCTTATAAACTTTGTCATTGCAATGGGTCAGTGCGCCCTTGCTGGTGCCTTTGCTACTTATTACTGGACCATGAAAAAACCTGACGACCTCCCACCATGTCCACTTTTTACTTCATTTGGAAGAGCCTTACGGTAAGTAAGATCCACACTGAACTGTGTATCTATCTTCCCAGTTATATTTAGTGTATCTATAATTTAATTTAGTGCTTATCATTCAAGTGGCAAGGTGCAAATGAGGTCTTTTTATTCAAGATTTTTGAAAAAAAAAAGAGAGAGGTTCTTGGATGTCATTGGCTTTGTCTAGTTTTATAGACGCAGTTTCCCAGTCTCTACCAGGCCAGTATCCTTGTAAAAGCCTTAAGTTACTGGAGAGGAAGAAAGTCAGGGAAGGGCAAAAATTAAAGATCAAAGATTAACTTGGCTCTGTATCTCCATTGCTCGACTCAAACCTCCTATTTTATAATGACAGACTATTGGTATCATTTCTATAGATGAAGGGTAAAAGATGTATACATTTCAAAATCCTCTATGGAAGACTTTATCAATCTGAATAAAAGAGTGTAAGAAGCTCTTTCTAGTCATCCCTCTGCAGATCTTTTACTTGTAAAAATTTCTTAACTAACATCCTTTTAATTAATACAAAAATATTTTAACTTTTATCCTCACTTTATCTTTGCCCAGATATCACACAGGATCCCTAGCATTTGGAGCTTTAATTCTTGCAATAGTCCAATTCTTTAAAATTATTGTAGAATATGTGGACAGACGTGTTAAAGGTGAGATTCAAGAATTCATCTTTTCTTAGGCTTCTTGCCTTCTGTGAAGAGAATAGATTGGGGCAGGGAGTTGGGGGATACAACTTGACTGCAATTTGGATTAAGTAATTAGCATGTAAGTGAGAAGATTGGGGATATCTTTGGAAGGGAAAGAACAGAACTTGCTGAGGGAATAGCTATAACAAGAGTGGGGGCAAAAAACAGGGGAGAGAGGAATATGGTGAAAAAAAAATCCATGTTTCTCCATCTGGCTTATTTCACTAAGCATAGTAACCTTTCAGGTCATCCATGTTGTTGCAAATGGCAGGATTTCATCATTTTTTATAGTTGGATAGAACTGTATGTATATACTACATCTTCTCTATCTAGTATCCTGTCAATGGGCACTTAAGTTGTTTCCAGTTGTTGACTATTGTAAATAATTCTGTAATAAACATGGTGGTACTCTCTTTGAATTAGTGTTTTTGTATTTTTGGAGAAAATAATCTAGAAGTGGGAAAACTGGACCATATGGTATTTCTATTTTTAGTTTATGGAGGAATCTCTATACTATCTATAATGACTGCAGCAATTTATATTCCCACCAACAGTGTAAGGGTTTCCTTCTTTCTACATCCTTTCTAAAAATTTTTTCTTATCTTTTAGATAACAGCCATCACACAAGTGTGAGTTGGTAGCTTATTGTTTTAATTTACATTTCCTTAATAAGAGGTGATGAACATCTTTTCATGTGCCTACTGGCCATTTGTTTAACTTCTTTGGAGAAGTGTCTATTCAGATCCTCTGTGCATTTTGTAATTGGCTTGTTTTTTTTATTACTGAGTTTTATGAGTTATTTCAATATTTTGGGTATTAAACCCCTGTTACACATAAAATATGCAAAGTAGGGACCATCCCTTGTACAGCAGCTGCAAAACCTTAGGCACCGGGTATGTGTGCAAGCTCCTTCCAGAGAGACATTGGTGACCTACTTTTATAATTGGAATGAGCTAGAGGGAGAAGGCAGCAGAAGTGTCCATTAGCCTCCCTGGGCTCTATGGAAAAATCACAGCTAGCCCCTATAGTCACGCAAATTAGAAGAGAGACCCTCAGGCAGCAGGTTGTAAAGTATGCAGTCAGCCCCCTCCTGGGGAAAGACTGAATGATAGGCATTTTTGCTTGTTCCCTCTATGCTAAGCACTGGGGCAATAGCATAGTGAGTATTAGCATGCATGCCTGTTAAGAACTGGGTGTTTTTTTTTTTTTTTTTTGGTTTTGTATGCCTGTTAAGAACTGGGTGTTCTTTTTTGGTTTTGTATTCTGTAGTCCTTTGAGACTTGTAGCTTGCAGAGATAGGTGTATAGCACTCCATCCCCTAGGTGGGAGCCTTAAAAGTTAGAAACTTAGCAGTACTGTCCAAACCATTCATTCCTTAGGGAAGAAGCCGAGGGTTGGAGGTTCTGTCACAAATGTATGGTTCTGTGCCAAGGAAAGGATTTATGGCAGGTGTGCTCAGAATTTCCTGCTGTTTCAATGTGGGTTGCCTGATATTTAGGGGTCACTCAGCTACCTTCTGTAGTTGTCTCAGTAGAAATTGTTCCATGTTGTATATTTGGTGCATCTCTGGGAGGAGGAAGATTCAGGAACCTCCTATGTCACCATTTTGGTTCCTCCCACAAAGGATTTGTATATACGTTGCTCTGACGAATATATATAAATGGTGAATAAACACATGAAAAATTGCTAAATATTAAACGTTAGAGAAATAGTAATAAAAATCATAATGGGGTAACACTTTACACACATTTGAAGTAATAACATCTTTTAACAATGGAAAATAACAAGTTTCATAAGGTGAGGATGAATCAGAATTTTTGTGTATTGCTGGTGGAAATGTAAGATTGGATAGTTGCCATGGGAAATAGCCATGGCAGTTCCTCAAAAAGGAAAAATTGAACTGCACATGGTCCAGAAATTCTACTTCTAGATACAGACTTAAAGCAGAGATTCAAACAAATACTTGCATACCGATGTTTATCATAGCCAAAGTCACAATAGCCAAAAGGTAGACACAATTCTAATTTCCATTAACAGATAAAAGAATAAACAAAATGTGATACACACACACACACACACACACACACACACACACACACACACACACGGCAAATGTTATTCAACACTCAGCAAGAATGAAATGAACCTTGAAAACTTTATGCTAAGTGAAATA
This sequence comes from Scalopus aquaticus, assembly GCA_004024925.1. NCBI lineage: Eukaryota > Metazoa > Chordata > Mammalia > Eulipotyphla > Talpidae > Scalopus > Scalopus aquaticus. Next base: position 6,039 of record PVIJ01017394.1, on the reverse strand, counting down.
ATGAAGACACAAGAGGAGAAATATTATATGATTTCACTTATATGAAATTATCTAGAAGAGGCACAATCATACAGATGAAAATACAATGTGGATTGCCAGGGACTAGAAAAAGGAGAAAATGAGGAGTTTGTTTTAATGGGTACAGAGTTGCTATTTGAGATGAGGAAGAATCTGGAAATGGAAGATGTGTGTTCAGCATTGTGAATATACTTTGTGTTACTGAACTATGTGTAAAATGATTAAAATGGTAAATTTCATATATGTGTATAGCTACAATTTAAAAAAATTTAAGCCCATTAAAAGGGCTTTTTTGATTAATAGAATTTAATTGCAAATGATTAATAGATTCAAATATCATCTCATAGGTGCCCAAAACAACTTTGCTAGATTCATACAGTGTTGCCTGATTTGCTGCTTCTGGTGCTTAGACAAAGCAGTGAAGTTTTTGAACAGAAATGCCTATGTCATGGTAAGTGTATTATTTTTTATTTACTAAATTTCTTTGCAAACACAACTCCCATGTCTACACTTCCATCTCAAAAGTACTTTTACATCATGCAGTTGAATATGTCACTGTGTTGAAATAAGGAACTGTAAAGCCAATGCATATGTCAGGACTACCTTCAGTATCTTTTTGAGGAGGAAAATATTATTTGCATAGAAATTTAAAAATGTGTTAGATTAAGAATGACTTTGAGGGTCTTTGACACAGTTTAGTGGGAAATAAATTTACGTAATCTATGTCTCACTTTGAGAAGAAAATATTTTTCTAGTTCTGAGGTTTACATATTTTTAGGGAAGGGTCTCTTCCTTTTTTTTGAACTTTAAAATGTGTGGGTATTGACAATGCCTAACTGGATCTGTTACTTATTTCCTATTGGATTATGAAATTTTTAAATATTTTTTAATAAATAAGACATCCAACATAAATAACAATAAAAATATATTAAAATTTTTTTTAAGAAAACCAGAAAAAAAAAACTAAAAAAAAATAAATAAATAGGACATCCAGAACTCTAATTCTAAAATGTAACAACCAAAGCTTTATGATTCTTATTATCACAGTGACTTAAGGTCAACAGGAGTGATTCTAACAGTCGTTAATTTACCTCCAGTGATATTATTATCTTGAACCTCTTCATCAATGAATGAAATATATTGAAAGGCACCAGTTTTCCTGAGAGTAGTTTTCAATGTGAACGGCATAACGTTTAATCCAGTCAACAAACTCTAGCCAATATAGTTCAAACACAGAAATCATGTCATTCCTCAATGTTATCTTATCTCCTTGGTATTTAATAGCATATAGCATCTGAAACATACCTTACTCTTAAGGACCCTGAGAGCTTATGCAATAGAATCCAGGACACAAAGGATTCCCACAAACCCAGATTTTGGAAAGAGGAATCAGAGTTATTCCATGGATTGTCTGTTGGTCTTATTAGGATATATTACTTACTACAGAATATCACTGTCTTCCTCAGATTGCAATATATGGCAAAAACTTCTGCATGTCAGCAAGAGATGCTTTCAATCTGCTGATGAGAAATATTTTAAAGTAAGTAATCAGGTCAAACATTACGATAGCTAACTTGGTGAACCTTGAGCAACATATCATATATTATTACTTAAAACATCAGTGCTCTTATTAGACATGAATATTATCTTTCAATTTGATAGATTTAAATCTCCTCTCTCTTTAAAAAAGATTTATTTTATTTATTTGTGCATACAAGAGCGGGGGTATAAGCCAGAGGTGTGGGGAGGGAGAGGATTCACTAGAGATACAGTGAGGAGCAGAACAGGTGGACTGACTGAAATACACTGCTGAGGGGAGCAGCAGGCGAGACAGGAGAGGTCTTCTGTGCCATGTGGGAAGCTCCCTGACAGGGGATCAAACTTATGCTACAGTGGCTGCTGATAGCTTGATAGTACTGGGATTTAACCCCTTGCGCCACCAGGCCTCCCTGAAATTTCCTCTCTTATACCATTATTCTAGAATTATTTCTATCATCCATCTAAGTCTTCATACCCACTGGCATGTTTTCATTTTTATTGTCCCCTCCACTCAAGAAATTGTTATATGAACATTATGTTCATGCCTCTGGCCAATCCCGCTTTCCCAAATTGACAGAGGAAGTGGAAAAAAATCAGAGAAGAAATGCAGCATCCTCAGGATTCAGGGTGTCAGTTAGGTCTCAAATTATAGAAGGAAGCTGACACTACCAATAACACTCGACAGTCCTACAATGCCATCTTCTGTTGGCTTCATTAAAAATAAGTGAGAGCTTCATCACTGAATTCTGCCTTAATTTCTTCCATTTAACAAATACCAAATAAAATTCCAGCAGGGACCTATCAAAAGGAAGTCATGAATTACTTGCTGTTATAAATTTCAAGTTACAATTTAAACACAAAGTTATACTTTCTCTTTTCTGATTCTCAGAGTTGCAGTTGTAGATAAGCTTACAGACTTTGTACTACTCCTGGGGAAAATTCTGGTTGCTGGGTGTATAGGTAAGTACTAATGATAAAAATAATTAAAAGTTTCAAAAATGCTTAGAAACACTTCCTTACTACAAAAAATAAAAACTGCATTCCTTTGTAAATGCATAATATCCATGTTCTTCCTTGTCAACATAGGTACCTTGGCTTTCTTCCTCTTCACACACAGAATCCCAATGATTGTAGAAGGACCAACAACTTTAAATTACTACTGGGTACCTTTGCTGGTAAGAGCCAGTGTCTTAGTTAGTTTGGGCTGCTATAAAAAACAAACAAGCAAACAAACAAACAAACAAACCATAGATTGGGTTATTTAAACAACAAGAAATTGTTCCACACAATTCTGAAAACTGAGTCCAAGATCAAGGTCCCCAAAGATTCAGTTCCTGCTGAGGGCTCTCTTCCTGTTATTGCAGAATAGATTCTTTATCATCACATCATCTCTCCTGTCTCCTCTTATCCCTTTAGGTGATGAGAGGTCTTCACCCTCATCATTTAATTACCTTCCAAAGGTCCCACTTCCAAAACCATCAGATTGAGGATTAGTATTTCAGCACATGGATTTTGAAGGGGACACAATTCATTCCACAGCAACTGGGAAATATTGACTCTGACTTAACAGAGATAACAAAAAGGAAAAAAAAAGGAATAAAATAGTAAGAGCTAACATTATTGGTTTCACTTTATGCCGAGCCTCATTGTGCTTTGTAACTTGGCTTCCTTGGAAACAATCTGTGATCTAGAGGATACATGCAGGTTTATTAGGACTTTTTCTCCTGACATACATTTGTAAAGAAGTGAGGAGGGAAGACTTGGGGAGGGAAAAAAGCTGTCCCACAGTACAGTTATAGCTGAAGCTTCAGGCAAAATTAACTAGAAGTTTTGGCAAAGGGACTAGGCCTTTGAATGCTGCATCGGGCAGCTGCTGGCCAAGGGTTGATCCCAGATGGGGTGGGTGTAGCCTTGAGTGAGGCAATTCCCTATCAGGAGGGAGGAGCTGAGTCACCAGCAGACTACTTTCCACAAATGGGCGATGATGTGGCAGCTGGAGAAGATCTGGGTGGAACACTGTGGTATCTGTTGCAGTATATTAACTCACTCAGTCCATATGCTATAAATATCATTCTTATGCAGTTCTCTCCCTCACCCACAATTTATATAGGAGACACAGAGAGGCTAAGTAACTTGTGAGTGAGTGCCTGAGTTGTGAGTCATATCTAAGCAGCTTCTGCTCTCAACTCCTATGCTTTACTGCCTCAGTATACAGCATCCTAATTCTGGGATATTTTGGGTAGGTATTGGGGATAGTGGCCAAAAAAATATATATTGGGTAATCCAGTGGTATATTTTAAATCCAAGTACAACATGTTTAAAAAAGTTATCACTGAATTCTGTTTTGGTTTCTATATTGAAATCTTTTCCAGCATAGAGTATTTCAGAGCTTTCTCATCATGACATTTGTTTAAAGTTGCCTTTATGTTCTTCTGGATGAGTTAATAACATCTTTCTTTTCTTTACTCATTTACAGACAGTCATAATTGGATCCTATCTAATTGCACATGGGTTCTTCAGCGTCTATGCAATGTGTATTGAAACAATTTTCCTCTGCTTCTGTAAGTTTTTAGTATATATATATATTTCTTCCTTCCATGGAAAGATGAGAAGGTTAAGACCTATATTCTTAACTGGCTTGTGAATTTGCTATTACCTGGCTACAGCCACAACACAGTATTTATTTGGAGAGAGACTTTACTTAGTAGATTCTCCTTAAACCTTCACATCTGAGAGGATGGACTTGGGCAAAGTACAGGAGAGTCACATACTAAAATGAACCTCAGGTTCCATGATATGGTGTTAGCATAAAATTATTTCTAAATATTTTCAAAATTATAATAATCATTGGCCACTATTGTGCTTTGTTGAACTAAGGGCAAAACTGAGCTTTGAGACTAGGTTTTGGGAACTCTTTGGGTAGAGTCTTCATAGATTCTGATAACGCCAACCTGACAGTGGTTTCAAAGATGCATTGGCCAATTAACACTAAGCAACAGTGACAAAGGGATCACATTCATGGAGGTTCATGTTGAGAAATTGCCTAGATTTATTCTGATACGTAGAGTTAAGTAGGTCCTTAGAACTTCCATCCCTGGCATGTCCACTGGGCTGATAGGTGACATGGGCAGCTTATATGCAAAGAATGGATGTTTTCTATTAATACCTCATCATAAAAGCCCTGGAGAACCTGATGTCTACCAGGAACTGAAACTCTCACTTTCAACCTAGAGGAAGTAGGATTAGTAGATAAAATAACAGAACCTTTTAGCTCAGCAGCTATATCCTCTGAGAGATTATTTCTCTGGCAGAGGAAATTACTGAGAGATTCACTTGTATAAAACTGCCTACTTCTTAGCCTAATCCACAGCACCAACTTCATGCTGGGCTCATAAGAGGAAATAACTCTATGGAGACAGAGTCAAAGAAATGCCTCCTAGAAAATGGTCTATCTTTTCCTTGTTTTTCTTTCTAAACATTTTGAAAGTCAGTTTTCAATAGCTAGACAAAGAAGCCAGCCATCTTGTATACTAGTAAACTGCTTCTGTACAAATCCAAGTGGAATGCTTAATCTTTTCCAAGTACCTCAGTGTTTTATGGGGAATATTTACCTACAAAATACCACATGAACAAACCCCAGCTCATATATGACATGGCAGGAACATGGGCATAGGTACCCCTAAGATATAGTAGATACAGAGTGCTCAGATGTTCAAAGGTCTTCTCTTCACCTCAAATATTAATCATGGGAGCAATCCCAGTAGAACTACCCCATTCTTTTGTTGTTGTTGTTGTTGTTGTTGTTTATGTCTTTTACATTTTGTGTTCCCCTTGGGCAACCCACCACCAATTCACCCGTGATCCATCTCCATAGTCCCCTGTATTCTCCTCTCTTCCATTTTGTGCCCTTATCCGCCCGTCCCGCACCGCCCGCCCCCCCCACCGCTGAGTGTCTCTCTCCCACTCGGCCTCCCTATAGTCCTGTTATAAGTGAAACCATTCAATATTTTTCTTTTTCTTTCTGGCTTATTTCACTGAGTATGATTCCCTCTAATTCCATCCATGTCGCTGCAAATTGCATGCGTTTATCTTCTTTCCATGATGAATAGTATTCCATTGTGTATATGTACCACATCTTCTTGATCCAATCATCTATTTTTGGACATCTGGGTTGCTTCCATACCTTTGCTATTGTGACTAGTGCCGCAATGAACATATGGGTGCATGTATCCTTTCGGATTAGTGTTTTTGTATCCTTTGGGTAAATTCCCAAAAGTGGGATCGCTGGGTCGTATGGGAGCTCCATGTTTAGCAGTTTGAGGAATCGCCATACAGCTTTCCATAGTGGTTGGACCAGTTCACATTCCCACCAGCAGTGTAGAAGAGTTCCTTTTTCTCCACATCCTTTCCAGCATTTGTTGTTGCCTGTATTTTTAATGTGTGCCATCCTCACAGGTGTGAGGTGGTATCTCATAGTGGTTT
>PVIJ01017393.1:0-29536 GCA_004024925.1 Scalopus aquaticus | reverse complement strand
GCTGCTAACACTGGCTTTGTGCCTGCCTTCTCCTCTGGGCAATTAGCTCTTTTGAGCAGCCAGGTCTAGGGACACTTGCAGCTCCAATGCCCAGCACATGGAGGTGCTCAATAAATGCTCAGCTCTTAGGTAAGGCCAGTCACTTGTCTCCAGGCCAGAAACCAGTATCACAAATACCTCCCGTGGAGCACCTTCTGCAGGTGCAACGAAAGCCAGTTTCCAGCTGATTTGGCCAATACTGAGCAAAACCCACTCTTACTTTTTGAATACACCCTTACTTTTTGTATTAAAAACAACAGAAAGTCCCAGAGATGGAGTTTAATTTCCTGTGTCCCAAAGCTAGTGTTTGTGCTTCAGGGTGTTGGTACAGTCTCAACCTAAACTTGTCATCTGGGGCATTAAATACCACATTTCATCAGGAAAATCAAGAACTTGGTGACCCCAGAGCGCCGTCAGTGAAGTGCCCTATGGACCTGGACATCAAAGCTAACACATAATCTGTGGCACCAACCTGACAGTTGTACCATTTTGGTTTTGAGCCCCTTAGACATTAGCTTAAAGAAGGCAGAAGTGACGTCTCCCTCAGATGGATCCTTCTTTTCAAATCAACACTGTGTAAGATGTTAATATAACTCCCCTGGGGTTGCCTAGAGGAGCCTAACAATTTGGAATAATGAGGCAGCAACCATCCCACTAGAGTCACAATTCCAATGAGCGTGTCCCCAGGTCCTGGGTCAACGATGGAGATGGAGGCAGGAGCATCATGTTTTCCTTTTAGGGAAAGCTCTGATACTCTCATATCTGATAGGGCTGATGGCTGGGCCAATCCAGGGGAAAGGGAAGAGAGGGATCTCTCAAGCACACCCTGCTGGTCCAGCAGTGCGGGCTTCGCTGGAGGCGGCAAGGACCCCTTCTCCAGAGTTGAGGTGGCATACCAGCCTGTTCTGCCCATCAGCTGGTGGCCCAATGAGAAGTCTTCTGGTTGGTGTTTCCTTTCCTGTGCAGAGGCAAAAGCTGGTCCTTATGCAGGCTAGGAGAGGGCCTCAACCTGAATCAAAGTTCTAAGTGGATGATCTTAAGCAGAGAGTAAAACAATCACCGTTCCACCACTGGCTTCCCAGGGACTAACAATCAAGTTCTGAGTGCCTGCTGGTTTGCAATACCCAAAACCATCTCCCAAAGACTCTCCAGGAGTGTCTGAATCTATCTCCCGTTGCATCTCAGCCCACCTCCTATTGTTAATTCACACAGGGATATTTGGTCTTCCTAACTGGAATTCAACTTTTTAAGGGCATGGACTGTATCTGACAGATGTCTTTCACGTGACCCTTAGCATGCAGCACAGCATGGGGCAGACCAGGAGACACTCAGTAACACACATTTGCGTATTAATCCCAAGACCAAGCACCCCTCCACCTGTTTACCACAGCATGAAAAGAGATCTCATGGAGTGCTTCCTTTCTCTCAAATGTCAGGTTTCATTCAGCCTTGGGGTGTCTGACAAACTTGTTTCTTCTTTTGGGTCTGATCTTAATCTGTGTGAGACTTTACAAAGTCAGAAATATACCCTTGGCAGAGAGAGGATTTGGGGGGCAAATTCCTAGGACCAAGTGTGGCCTCTGAGTGGGCTTTACCCAGCTGCCCCTCAGACCTGCAGTTATGCTTGACCCTGCACCCTGTCCTCAGCTGCTCTGGGATGTCTCTCAGGCTGTGCGGAGACAGGAAAGTACTTGCAGTTCTCAATCTCCAGGCGCGACACCCCAGCATCTAAGAAGAAAAGAGAACAAACTGCAGCAGTAGGATGTTGGGGATTTATTTATTTAGGCTTCTCACAGTGGTTAGAGCCACTCGTCTTCAGAACAATCACAGCACAGGAAATGCGTCACCAAGGCCGCCCAGAAAAGTCTGACCAGCTGAATCTTATTGCTTAAAATACACATGTTCACAATAACTGACAAATGATGACGTGGCTCACAGGAATGTGTTACCATTTGCAAATCTTCCCACTGCAGCACCGCATCCTCCACCAAGCTCTTCCTTCTCATTCACCTAAAACACCAAATTCAGTCACATCTCCCCAATCCCTAACTAGTTCTTTGCTCCCTGTTTCCATCTTCTCTGCACATGGGAGCCTCCTTTGGAAGGGGCCAGACCGTGACCTCAGAATCCAGTGCAGCTCCACTAGCCACATTCTCCTTGTTCAGCCTTTGGGTGGGATGCTAGAGTGAAGTCAATGGTTAACACAGACCTGTTCCCATTCGAAGGGGGAGGGACACTTGAGAGGGCCAGAGTCCACCCATTTGTCAGTTAACTGAAGAAGGATTCCTGTTGGTAAATCTTGATCTCCTTTGAGATACTTCAGTGAGCTGTTTGGGATATTTATTTCATAGGTGGAAAGAAAGGCATGTGAGGGGCCGCTGGCCCACTCCTGCCCAGTCTCCCTACAAGCCAGCCTGCTTATAATCGTGGGACCTCAGCGGAGGGAGGTAAGCCCTGAGGCTCTGCGTTGTCTCCCAAAACCTTCTGGCGATTCTGGGCAGGGCCAACACCTGGGCCACCGCTCACCAAGCTTATCACTGAAGATTCAATCTTCTGTCTGAAATTCCATCTTCACGTTCTGACCGAGAGGTTACAGACACCCCTGGGGGGTGAAACCCAGGGCCTGATACAGCTGAGGGAGGCAGACAGGTTCAGAGCACGTTTCCATTTACAGAGAACAGAACACAGGCCTCCGAGTGTCCATGAAGCAATGTGCAAATTGCAGTGATGGGTAGAGTAAAACCTCTACTTGGAGCACAGTATCTGACAAAAACAGGGGATGGCCATCCACACTACTGCTGAATATACCCCAGCACACAGTCAGACGTTTGTTCAGTAAACAGTAAATGTGTAAAATAAATTACCTTGAGAGGGCCATATTTGCTCCAACAAGTGGTAGGTAGAGCAGAATAACTGCCATTCAAAGTATATTCACAGGAAAACAGGGCAGGGGCTCACACACAATGGACACACATATGCACGCTGTCCACAAGTCATTGTACATGGACTTCACTTTGTTCAGGATTTTGGTTTTGTGGAATCCAAACAGACACTCATTCCCTCCCCTCAAAAGCTTTGTCTATTTGTGTGTGTGTTTATACACACACACATAGATATGTACATATATGTATCTATGTGTGTGTGTATATATATATGTGTGTATATATATAGTTAGTTTGGTTTTTCTTTTATCATAACATCAATGCCTAGTCTGAATATCATCGATAAAAATGGAGGAAGAACCAAGCTTCACTGAATAGGACTGGATAGGGAATGTTAGTTTCACTGCTAGTTTTCTCCATTGAGATAATTCCTATCAAAGCTCAACTGGTTCCTAAAGTCAAACTACAGACCCAAGGATTCCAAGGTCCTCCTGGATGGCAGCCTTCACCCTCCTACCTGAGCCACTCAGACTCTTGACATGGGCTATGAAAATTAAGAGACCCCACTCAAAGCGAGGGGCTACAGAGAAAGGGCATGAAACCACAGATAACCCAGGCAACTTTTCCAAGTGGTCAGTTTAAACAAAACAACACAACTTATTCAGACTCCAAGAAAACACTGTGTGAGAGGCAGGCTTCAGGGCAGCACTTTCTCAGGACCCATGGCCTCCTCTTTGTTCCTTTCGAACACGGAGACACGAAGGCCAACAGTGTCCTTGGGTGGGGGAAGGACTGGTAGCCTGTGGGCACAGATCAAGGGGCAGAGATGCAGAAAGCTGCAGCTCTACCCAGCGCCATGGCAGAGGGCCTCCTGCGCACCCACAGACCTTCCGACAACAGCCTCCAATCAAGCCTGCACACTAAACTTCTCATTCTGGAGCAAATGCAGCCAGGATCTCTGAAGGCCAAACTGGAAAAGGGCCACAGACTTCCCTTTTACAGCACAGAATTCTTGCATGGCCACTGGCAAAGTTCTTGTTTTCAGCTCATTTTGTTTAAAAAAGAAAAACATAAAAGGCAGTATAATCTTCCACACTTCAATGGTCTTGCTGGAAGGGGCAGCTCAAAAAGCACAGTGGTGCATCAAGGACCCTGCCCACCTACCACACCACTGTCCATTGGTTCTCACCCTCTACAGGATAAGCCCAGTCAATGCACTGTACACAGGGCAGCAAGAGGTGCCAGTCCCTGGGCCCCTGTGGGCATTCTTCTTCACCTGGACTGAGACACACAGAGGTTCTCTGAAACTAACACCATAGCATGAGTCTACTACATCACCAAGAGTCATCTCAGCCCCTTCCTTGAGGACTCCTAAATCACACAACTCACTGCCCCAAGAGGGGAGTAAGAAGTAACACGAGAGGGGAGGGGGATGGCATAGGATTATGAGGAATGAGTCACAGAACCAACTTCTCAGCTCTCCATGACATTGCTTCGGTGTATGGAAAGGCAACCACACACAACGAAATTCTACCTGGAGACGCAGGAGAGGAGGAACGACAACAAACAAACAAAAAAGAACAAAGTGGCTATACCACTTTCTCTGAAAGTCACTTAATGCTTCTCTCGTGGTTTTCTCCTACCCTGGATGCTTTGCCAAGTTCTTGGGTGCAGGCAGGGCCTGCTCTAGCTGGGGGAGCTGCTGCTCTGGGAGTTTGGGGAGTCCTGCTCATTTATGGTATTCAGCAGCAGGCACACAGGCGGCCGTGGTAGGTGGAGGTGGCCAGGTTCTCGGTCTTGCTCCTGTGAAGGCTGGCAGAGCCCTTCCTCCTCATCACCAGGGGTCCGCACGTGGCAGCTGTCACAGAAATCCAGGGGTCCATCCAGAGCATCATCGATGAGCGCATTGAACTCTTTAAGGTCACTGTCGTGGTGGCCCCGGTTGCACACACACACCTCAATGCCCGAGTCACCTGTGAAGCGGCGATGTCTGCCAGGCGTCTTGTCTTTGCTATCGGGGAGGACGCTGCCCAGCTCGGAGCTGTCATCTTTCAGCAGCTCCTCCTTACATTCAGAATCCCTGTCCAGGAAGACCCCGGGCTCCAGCTCCCCCAGGCCGGCCACAGAGCCACTGGGTTCCATTCCGGGGGTTTTGGTGGCTGCCAGGTCAGCAGGCACGTCGGAGGGCTCAGGGTCAGCGATGCTGGGGGGTCTTGTGCTGCTTCTGCTGGGCCCAGACAAGGGGCTGCTCTGTGCCCCCTGGGAGTCCCTGGTGGGATGAGTGCCAGGGGTGCTGCCGCCTGCAGGGCCACACTGGGCAGGCAGCTGCTGCTGCTGCTGCTGCTGCTGCTGGAGCTGGAAGGCACTGTATGGTGGGGGAGGAGTTGGAGGTCGGTTCACCACTTCCTCATAAGGAGGTAGTAAATAGTTTGGCAAAAACCCTAAAATGGGGAGGTAGGGAGGAGAAATTACTGCACTGGCAATGGTTCTCGGACTGCAAAACTCATGCCAAACACGTCCCCCACTCCCAGCCTACCTGCCAAGTGACAGCTACAGCTCTTGGCAGTGGGCAGGGCAGGGGGCTGTGAGCAATTTTGCTGAGACAGACAGATGGGAGGGACATAATCCAGCTTCCTGACATAGGAGGGACCTGAGCTGCTGTACAGGCAAGGACTTCTCAGCTGTCTGGAGTCAAGGCAGAGGGGAGGCAGATGTGTTGGATGGCCAGAGAGCATTTCTGCCCGAAGAGCCTGTTTCCATGTGCACGCAATCGCACGCTCCTGCTCACTCTATGTTCTCCATCTAAGTCCCACAGGTCTAAGAGACCCTACCTCGAGACCTCCTGACCACTTTTTTCTTTCCCCAGCCCTTCCAGGTGTAAGCAGTAGGGCCCTTTTCTGAAAGGTCAGAAATTGGTAAGAGACAAGCAACGTGGATGAAGAGGTGGTCTGGGAAGACAAACCTCATCCTGACTCAGATCAAAAGCACTGGGCTCCCAGCAAAGAGAGGGGCCTGTCATCTAAAACATATTAAGAACATGCCAGGTCAATGTGCTGATAATCTCATCATACAACATTAATTGCTAGTATTTATTGAGCACATACTATATGCCAGGCACTATACTAAGCATTTTACCCTTTCCCATGTGGAATTCCACACTGGTGACCACTATATTCTGGAGAAACACAGCGGGATGGCTGCACAGCTCAGCCACCATTGACCACTTGAGAGGTAAGGAGTCCTGAGGGAGCCCTTTAGTGAGTCGAGTTTCTTGGTTTCAGGAAGCCCCAAGGTCATTCCCCCAAACCTGTCCACGTCATGCATGGTAATAAGCAAAACTGGAGGATTATAGACCACTGAACCCTAAATTTCAATTCATTCACATCATATACCATTTGATTCTTGGCCTCAAATAATAATCTGCTAAAGGAACAGAGACTTGGTGAGAAGCAGCCAGTGTGGATTAGAATGGCCCAGTGGTTTCTGGAAGCTGCATCAATTGCACTATTCCTCTGTGCTAACAGTGAGTGCCCCCTTCATCCAGTACTTGCAAGATTCTGCTCTTTGCTAGACAAAGGGGCCCACAGGAGTTCTGGCTACCCATGCAGCAGTCTATGCATTCTGGGCTCCTGAAGGTGGTGTTCGGTGGATCTGGGGATACGTACTGAAATAAAATGGCAGCGCTGAGTAATTGTGGGCTTCCCGGTAGGCAATCAGGTTGATTTCATGTTGCCGTTGCTGGGCCTGAAGCCGGTGCTTGGCTCGGCGGTGGTGGCAGACACAGCAGCAGCTCAGGATGATGATGATAGTCCACACCAGCCAGAACCCTGGGCGCCGGGAGGAAAGACAGAGAGGCACACACAGTGAACACCCACCAGAGGGGCAGCTGTCACAACAGGGAGTCCCAGAGAGTGGCTGCCTGTTTGAAGCTTGCCCTGATGGACCTGCCCCATGAGTTCACATTTTGAACTTCTGTTCAATTTTCAGTAATGTTGGTACCATAGTGAAAGCCATGGACGGGAAAGGGCGGGAATGGAAGAAATACAGTAAAGGAGGTCACCCACTTAGGCACCTCCAGGGAGCTGGGGGAAGGGAAGATGCTAAGGCATCTCTCCAGCATTGTTGCTCCTTCGGTACCTTAGGCTTGGGCTTGGTGGGCATTAATTATGCTAACCTTTTAGGGCAGTGAACTTTATCTCTTAAGGGATCTCTGAGTAAAAGAGGTCCGTCTTCACCTCCCTTTAGTCCTGCTCAAGCCCACAGGATGGCTCCCAAGTTCTCTCCCTGTCCCCGAACTCCAAAAGCAAACCCTTCAAATGCCCACAACTCAGATTAGCAGTTCGAAGGGGTTTCACAGGGCCAACCAATAAAGGAATTCTTAGGTTTCTCCTGATAACCAAAAAGATCAGAGGCTTTTCTGTACCATGAGTGTCTCTGTAATTAATACAAGAGTCATGAAAAGGGGCCTCCCTGGTGGCACAAGGGTAAAATCTCAGCACTATCAAGCTATCGCCAGCCATTGCAAGCCACTGCATGAGTTCGATCCCTGACTAGGGAGTGGACCCACATGGCGCAGCAGACCTCTCCTGTCTTACCCCACTGCTCCTCTCAGCAGTATATTTCTGTTCTGCTCCCTACTCTGTCTCTGGTGAATCCGCTCACTCCCTGCACCTCTGTCCTACACCCCAGTTCTTGAATGCATAAATAAAATAAATCTTTTAAAAAAAAAGTCATGAAAGGTAAAAGTGGAAAAATTCTAATAGCCTCAGGTACACATCCTCACTGGAGAATGTGAATGACTTCCCCTGTTCTTGATGTGATCCAGCACAATTCCATCTCCCACTGTTATAAACAATCTGCTCCCACCTCTCTAGGCTGTCAGTTGCATGGCTGCATTAGCCTCATGGCCCTTAAAAGCCTCCCCTTCTTCCTCCCTGCTAGGGGTGGGGGCGGGGCAGGAAGAGAAGGGGGTTAAAGAAACAGTGGAAAAGGCCCAGAGGTCCTTTCCTCTACATGGATCATTTCTTCTCCTTTACCACCATTTTCTCTAGATCATACTCAGAATCTCACCAAATCCCAATATAAGATAATTTCCCCAGTCTTTTAATATATGCAGAAAAGTCTTATTTTTGTTTGAATAGTGAGCAAACTGGCTTAAAAATTATATATGGGGGGGCCTCACTGGTGGCTCAGCGGTTAAGCACTGTGCTGTGGAGCTGTCGGCAGCAGTGACGCGAGTTCGACTCCCAGCCGGGGAGATTCCCACATGGCGCGGCAGACCTCTCCTGCCTCCCCCACTGCTCCCCTCAGCAGTGTGTTTCCGCTGGTCTGCCTGTGCTGCTCCCCACTCTGTCTCTGGTGAACCCTCTCTCACCGCCCCACGCCTCTGGCCTGTACCCCAGCTTGTATGCATAAAATAAATAATCTTTAAAAAAATAAAAGGAAAAAATTATATATGGGAGCCAAAGGCAAAAAGAACAAAAACTGTGATTTTTTCTTTAAAAGGATTATGAGGAATTTCAATTTTCTTCTATCAATTATCTTTTGTATTGCAAAACTGGAAACAAAATAAATTAAAACTTACAGATATTTCCTTTTCAACTATGTTAGTTAACATCAGGTCTTTATTTTTGGTTATTCTGGAGTTTTAACACTGGCAGAAATTGTTTCTGGAGAAACTGACAGGAGAAAGACCTTGACAATATTTCAAGACCCATGACAGTGGACAGAACTCAAGATTGAGAGTTCCTTACAGAGAATTGAATTAATTTAATATGGCTTTATTTGAAATGTTACTATTTGTTGTTGTTGTTGTTGTTGTTGTTGTTTGGTTGTTTGATTCAAGGAAAAAATTTTCTATTAACTGACCATGAGCTACAGCAATATTAAATAGCACTTTGTAAGAAGTAAATTATTTTTACATTTTCTCTCTCCTTGATACCATAGTAAAATATTGAAAAGGTAGTATTTTTATTACTTGTGACAATTTGTCTATCTTTGCACAATTTCAATAAGGAATTTTGTTTCACCTCAAATAGAGAACTGGAAATAGGGATACATTCATTACCCAGGCTTTGACTGGAATGTGACAATTGAGACCTTCTGGAAGTTGAGACAGAGCAGAACTGACAAGAAAAGAGCTCACCACCTTGTGTACAGCATTCCAGAGACCTTCCAGGAAGGAGTTTAGGGAAGCTTACCTCCATTGGCAGGTCTGGAGAACCCACAGAGAAAAGCCTTGGGAACCTTGAGAAGAGGAAATCTTCCCAAAAGTACAAATGTTACAGGTGGAGTCTGGTGAGACCATCCCATGGCATGGCTCCTGAGTCCTGGACAGGTCAAATGTCAAGAGCTCAATCTAAGACCCCTTATGGAAATTTTCAACAAAGCCAACAGAATTCTACTTGATTATTCCAGCCTATAAATTTTTGCAAAAGTAGATCAAATAGATTGGAATTAGATTTGGTTTACAAATGCATTTTGCTGTACTAGTTGATAGAATAGGAATAAAGACAGAATGATTTTAACAGAAACCTCTCTTAAACAGCTTTGAAATTTTTTCTCTCCTTTTTGTGTTGGACTGATTGAAACTTCTAGAAATGACAAAATTTGCCATACGGGTTGTGCATGGACAATGACCAATTCCTATTTCCTTTGCATATACCAGAGCTAGGGAGAAGACTGTGGTTCAAGGCTGCACCACAGCATCCAGACATTTGATTTTCATCACCATAGAAACGGTGACAAGAAAAAGTGGGGAAACTGTAAGAGAAAGAACTGTGAGGAGCAACCTCCAAGTCAGCGGTTGGTGCCCACAGTCAACAGTATGGTAGAGGGTGGAGTGTTCTAAAGCCCACCCCCTCAGGGAGGACTGAAGGAAAACTGGGGTGGACCTGAGCTGAGGCTTTCCACAGATAAGCTGTTGGGACTTCTGGTAGTTGTACAGTTGGGGCTTTGGCATGTAGACTGCTGGTAAGGAGGGGTGTCTGTGGAGAAACTGCCAGTTTGCGGGGCCTCCCTGGTGGCACAATGGATTAAGTGCAGCGTTGTGGTGCTGTCAGCAGCTGCAGCACCAGTTCAATGCCCGGCTGGGGAGATTCCCACATGGCGCAGCAAGACCTCTCCTGCCTCACCCGTTGCTCCTCTCAGCAGTATATTTTGGTCGATCTGCCTGTTCTGCTCCCTACTCTGTCTCTGGTGAACCCTCTCACCACCCCAAACCTCTGGCCTGCACCCCAGCTTGTATGCAAAAATAAATTAATCTTAAAAAATAAACAAAAACGCCAGTTTACCAAATGAGACTTTGACTTGGACCTCAGGTCTCTCTGCTCAGTGGACACTATCTAGGGCAAAACAGATGGCCTCGGGCCACATGTCAGTCTGTGAATTCTCTCTTTCTCACTCCCCGTTCTCTCTCCCTGTGCAAATAAGTCCTGTTATTGATGTTTCACTGCACTGTGTCTGCTTTGGGTTGTGTCCTATAGTCTTGAGTGCTCAGGTGAGCGCCCACCAACTGGGTCAAACCTGGCCCCTTAGATTTGTCCTGGTTCAATATTATTTATCATTTTTTTAAATTATAAATTTGTGTTTAGATATGTATCTCTTATAATAACTTAACATGGTTAAAAAAAAAATTAAGTTACCCTCTCCCTACAAACAAGCTTCTGAATGAATAATCCTGATTTCCACCCCCTGCCCCACTGTACTATAAAACAGTATTTCAAAAGATCCCACTGAAATCTGGCAATGGCCATTTCTCTGTCCTCCATGGTTTCCCTGCTGAAACTCTTCACAAAGTTGCAACTATAGAGTGAGACAGGAGGGCAGGACAGTCAGCTAGTCCTAGCAGGCCAGCAACACCACTGTGTGACACCTAGTTGCTCTCAGTATGTGACCAGTGCTCACCAGAACCTTCTGCTGAGGCCTGACAACAAGAGACCTATAGCACTTTTACACACAGCAGACAGATATTCCCCACTTAAACCACAGAACATAAACGTAAATGGAAGTTAGAAGTCCTGATGGACCTTCCCAGATTCTCTTAGTTGAACTTACATTTCTCTCCCTACGAGTGCTGGCTGACTAAAGACTAGACACTGTCACTGTCACAAGAGCCCTCAGAGAAGGGAGAGGGCAGGAAGCAACTCTGGAAGGGAACTGGCTCACTGATGTCATCCTGTAACATCTCCTCCAGCCCCTTCCATCTAGTCGGCTCTCAGTCTCCTAGAATGGGCTTGGGTAGAGTCAAGTCTAAAAGAATCTGAGCTAGCCACTCTTACATCACCTATATTCCTCTTATTTGCTTAGCATAATCTTGCAATCCACTATACTTCTGTTAATTTACCATTTAAAATGTACAATCTCTATTAGATAATCAGCAGCTAGTCTACTATGTTTGTACCTCCCAAGTCATTCTTTCAGTAGTTCCTTACCTAAAGGTAACCCAACTTTTATTTTTATTATATATAATTTTATTGAATCATTAATTTTTTTCTTACATCTTTGTAGTCCGCCCTATCACCCATTAACCCTCACCATTTTCCCTTGTGTTCATCTCTCCCCTGTTTTGCCTCACCTCCCACCCCCTCCTTTGCTATATGACTCCGTTCTATGGACAGTTTGCTAGTTTTGACTTTTTTTTTGACCTTTTGTTTGTTTTTTCTATATTCCACATAAAGAGAGACCATCCAGTATTTATCTTTCTCCTTCTGACTAATTTCGGCTAGCATCTTCCCTTCCAGCTCCATCCATGTTGCCACAAATGTCATGTGATGGACCTGATTGTGAGTGAGAAATTAACCTGTTGTTGCAGGCCACAAGATTTTGGACTTGTGGGTTATTGAACATAACCAAGCCTATCCTGACTGATGCCGTATGTTTATAGGCTTTTCCAGGGAAGAGAATTTAACGTGTCTACGAGGTTATTAAGGGAATCCTGGAAGCCAGAAAAAAGCTGCCATCCACTGAACTAGCAGTGTAATAGAAAGAGGATTATTATTATTTTTTTTTTTTTGGTCTAAAGTAAAAATAAGGTAGGGCAGGAGACTGGGTTAAGAAATATGACAATTAGGGCCTCCCTGGTGGCGCAGCGGTTGAGCGCTGCGCTGTGGAGCTGTCGGCAGCACGCGATGCGAGTTCGACGCCCAGCCAGGGAGAATCCCACATGGCACGGCAGACCTCTCCTGAGCCTGCCTTGCCTGCTGCTCCCCTCAGCAGTGTATTTCTGATCTTCCTGTTCTGCTCCCCACTCTGTCTCTGGTGAACCCTCTCGCCACCCCACGCCTCTGGCCTGTACCCCAGCTTGTATGTATAAATAAATAAATCTTAAAAAAAAAATGACAATTAAAACTCTTCACACTAAGGCCAAAATTACCTTAGTCAAGACTAACACAGCACCAGAAAACTCACTTGCTTATGAAATTCCTCCAGACCACTCCTTTTCATGTGGTATCATGGGCAGAAAATCTTCCTACTATGTACCAGTTGTATGCTACTTAAGTCTCATACTATGTTACTTTCTCAATTTTTAATATCATATCACAATAGATAGTTGTTTGGAGCAAAGCTGGAGGGAAAAAACTTGGGAGTGGAATGGATCTAGTGGTAGGGTTGACTGGGTTTATTACTGATCCAGAAAGACCCCTATGAGGTGGCCCCACTTGATGGAGGCATCCTTGTCTGACCCTCACAAAAGTACTATCCTGGAACCATTCCAGTCAAAGTGGTATCCTATCAACATTAACAGGGGAGATACTTAAATCAGTCCCTATGGAAATGTGAGAGTTTTTGATCTTTATGCTAGATTTCATAGACAAGGAAGAAGGTTTTAAAAAGGAAGAAGACACACAAGGGAAGACAGAACTACAACCTCCTTCCCAAACACACACCTACCCAGAGATGACTTTCCAGGATGACAACTTTGAAAATTGTGACCTTATGGTGGGGAGGGTGTCAGCGAGGAAAAATGGAAAACATGTTTTTATAAACAATCACAGCCCTATGTAGGAACTGAGTCATGGGCTCCAGAATTCACTATAAACTTGGGAAAATACCACCAGGCAGGAAATTCCTCATTAGGAAGCCAAAGCATACTGTAAATTAGCCCTCCTTCTACCCCACAGGACAGTGGGTGACCTCCTGGCCTGGCCTCTTAGGGTTCTTGGCAGAAGCTCATGACGCTGGTATTGTGGAAAAGGCCCTGTTTTGGGAACTGAAGATTTTAAAGGACTGCAACTCAATGTGAAAGACTGGACAAGTTTCCCACAAGCATGAATGCAGACACAGAAGAGGAGAGGCAGATGATCTGGGTTCAAATCCCAGCTACAAAGCCATTCCCTAGCTTTGTGATCATGGTCATTTTGTTTTTACTTCCCTCATCTGTAAATTGGGGAGAATAATGTTCTCTACCTTGCTTGATCATAGTGAGGAGTAAAGGACTCACATACAGAAAGTGCTTAAAACTGGGGTACAAATTCTCCAACTTATTAGTAATTACTAATTAGTAATCACTGTTGTTACAGACAGGCTCACAGACAGAGAGGGTTTCATTTACATTTCCCTTTCAAGCTCAAAAAGTATTTTATCAAAAAGCAATAGCTAGGAACAAATCCAAGATGAGCTTCTAGGTTCTATGTTAGGCTAAATTCATTAGAAAACCAGTCAACTCATACGGAGTCCTTACTATGAACAAGGTGTGGTACAGCTGAGAACAATCCACCTGCCTTTGTCTAGACACCCGGGATCTCTAGGGACCTAGGGTCCCACAGGAGCTTGGAAGGAGGCCCCAGCTCTCTGTTCTCTACTCTGCTCAGGATGGCAAATGCCTTGGGCCTCCCTTCAGAGCACTTTTACAACAGGTATCTTAAGGGAAAAAAAGTTAGCAGGTGCAAAACCAGCTAAACAGGGTTAACTGGATTTGCTCATACTTGTTTCACACATTCAGGGAAACTCCACCATCCAGGAATTCCCCCTTCCCTCTATTAAAGTCCAAACCATGGAAAATTGATGCCAGAATTAAGTTCCCTCAAATTATCTCTTTCTCTGAAAATGAGCACGGTAAGGGGAAAGTTCACTGAAATGACTACTAGGACATTGAGATTCAGGCACTTTAGGCACCAGCATGTTCCTGGCCTCCCTGGGGCTCAGTTTTCTTTTTTGCTCTATCTGTGCCACGAAGGACTTCTTCATATTTGACACTCTCCACGACCTGGGTTCATCATCCTTTTAGCCTGAGTTAACAGTTAGTTCTGGAAAAGGAGTGCTAAGACACAGGGATCACAGGTATACCTAGCAGGGGTGTTTGTAGGGTGAAATGAGATGATGTATATGAAGATCTTACTGAGTGCCAAGCATGTAGGAGGAACATCAGCACCCTCATTTCTTCCCAGGCAAAGCAATGGCCCCAAGGTAAAGGTTAACAACATGATGCCTACTCTATTCTTTCCCACTGGGTCAGGTCATGGCCTGTGGTATTCCTCTGCCTGCAAAGTCCTTCTGTTACAGGGCAGCCCCAATATAAATGGGGTGCCTGTCTGTGGGTTCTTACCTGTGCGCTTAAAAGGGACTTACAAGACTCAACTGCAGACACACACAATAAAATTAATAAAAGGGTTTATTTACAAAAAGGGAAGGGGAAAAGATAAAGAAAAAATGGGTGAATGCGTCCCACCAGTTCCTGAGCTGAAATCTTAATGGCACACTTGAAAACCTGGCAATCCACAACCACAAGCAATTGCCCCCCCCTCCAAGCTCACAGGTCTGGTTTTTAAACCCCAAAACCATTTCTTAACTCCACCCTCAGTCCTCAGCATCCTTCCTTTGGTGATGATGGCATTCTGGGATTTGGAGTCCTAGGTGTCTTGGATCTCTCTGGCTTGAGGTGGGGATGGGGTCCTGGGACACTCCCCTTCCCTGAGGACAACCCTCTTACATTTCTACCCTGGCTCCACATGTTTAAAGGCTATCCACAGTTTAAGGCCCACTTCAAAAGCCACCTCTTCCACACAACCTGACTGAATTCTGCCCAGTCAAAGCCAGCTCCCCTTTTGAGCATTCACAGCAATTCTGGCACATACATTCATTCCACTCTGTACTTGCATTACTTGTGAGATGTCTCTCTGTGAGACTACCTTCTTGATAGCAAAGATTATGTTTTCCCATAGTTTCTAAGACAGGAGAAGCCAAGCTGATGGAGGAGATGTAAGATTAGAACTAGATCCACACAAGAAAGTGGGAATAGAAGAAATCAACATAACCATTAGCATAATCCCTAAGTGCCAGCTCCTAAATTACAAAGCATAGGTAGGAGCTAGACGGCAGTCTAGGGGCAAATATATGGAGATTGTAAAACAGACAGCCATTCTTTAAGATGAGCCCCTCCCAACTGAAAGAGGGCTATTATCAGTGCCATCCATGCAAGAATTTGGGGCAGTCATTTTCTCTGCCCACCTGTGCCTATGCAGGCGCTTTCCTTTACCAACTGTGTGTGTCCCCTGCAGGGCAGCGGCCTGCCTGTCTGCCCGTGACCTGCACCATGCAGGCCTCTCTTAGCACACCTGCCCCCTCAGAGGGGCAGCTCTTTCTGCCTGCTTGTGTCTGTACAAGTGTCCTTTACTTCCTTGTCCTAATAAACCTGTTCTTTAAGTATAACTGAGTCTGTGTCTTGTGGAGAAACTCGTCACATGCTGCCAAAGGGAGCTCTGATGAAAGCTTTCCCAAAGTGAACCCAAGGACCCTGCTCCGCTCTCAAATCCATTGACTCTAAAACGATACATCATCATCCAGTAGGAACTTGTTGTAAGTACAAATTCTCAGGTACACTTCAGACTAATGCAGCAAAAACTCTGGGAGTAGGGCCCACAATCTGCATTTTAATTAAGTCCTTCAAGAAATTCAGATATTTGCCCAAGTTTGAAAACCACTGGAATAAGTGTTTGCTGAATGAATAAATGATTGAATAACGAATTATAGTACAGTGCCATAAAAATGCATGATGATGAGCAGGTCCTGACAGGCTCAACCACCATGGTAATAGAACAGGACTTGTACTTCTTGTCTGACACAGGCCCCACAATGACAAGTAAGAAAGGTGGTCTCCCTGGTGGCGCAGCGGTTAAGCGCTGCACTGTGGAGCTGTCGGCAGCAGCAACGTGAGTTCGACACCCAGCCAGGAGATTCCCACATGGCACAGCAGAACTCTCCTGCCTCGCCTGCTGCTCCCCTCAGCAGTGTATTTCCGTCGATCTGCCTCTTCTGCTCCCCGCTCTGTCTCTGGTGAACCCTCTCGCCACCCCACACCTCTGGCCTGTACCCCACATGTATGCATAAATAAAAAATAAATCTTTAAAAAAAAAAAGAAAGGTAGGTGCTGGGTAAAGCTAACAGTCTGTGTGTGTTCATGCCTCTCTGTAAACTGGGCTCTGTATGTATCTGTGTGTGAGAGAGTTCTCAGCACACAGGAAAATGCAGTTTGGGAGAGGCAAGAATGGCCTTTCTTGGAGGCCACTATGATTAAGGCGGTATTTTGATGAAAAACCTACCAAAAATTTCCCGGTTGCGATTTTTTTCCCCCTTCCATTGCAATGACAAAAAGAATTACCCAAAGAACATTACTTTCACATTTCAGGTGTAGTTTACAGGTAATTAGAGGTAACAGGGTTCCAAGTGACAGAAAGTGTAGTTTTGATGTGAAGTTCATTCATTCCAACACTCAACCTCCCTCCTAACTCATGAGGCAGAGATGAGGACCCTAAAAAGGGAGGAAAACCAAAGTGTTCTGAGAGGGGTGGAACATTCACTAGGCACTGCCTGACCAAGAAGCCATTTCTGGACACAGATGAAAGGAAAGCTTTGTTTTCACAGCCTTTGTCCCTCCAGAACTTGGAAAGCACAGGCCAACTCAAATAATGGCTATTCTTTTCTCTCCATCCAGACTCTGGTCTCTGTTGTCCCAACTGACCACTACTGAAGAGATAATCAGTTATCCCTGAAGCTCTTTTAAGCCCTTGGGGTGAAGGATTTGCTCCCCAGACTACCTCCCAGTCATCTGGGGCTTCCTGTCCCTACCGCTCCACCCCTCTGCCCTGGCTTTGGTGACTAAATTCTGATGGTTACTGAATCTGCTCTGCCAAAGGCCAGGCGGCTCTGTCAATCTGAGATGGAGCCATCACAGCTCCAGTCCTCTCTACAACTGAGGCCAGGCCCCAGAATAACAACCTGCAGCTCTGAGGCTTTTTGGCAGCCCAGTTTTAACTTTTATTTTAACAAAGGGTGTGAAGGAGAATTTGAACCTGGCAGTTATCTATATTTTAAAATATTTAAACACTCTATCTACCTGCTTGGCACTTCGCGTTCTTTAATAAGTCTCTCAGCCCCACCCTTTCTAAAATAGCAACAACCGCTCTGTGCCCTCCACAGCCACTCACATACATGGAGTACTAGCTGGGATTCTAGAGTCCCGTCCTCTCCTTGGGGGAGGAGTCTGCACTTGACTGACCCTGGAATCTCAGAAAGGAAGAAGAGCCAGTCTCAGCCCTGGACTGGGAAGAACCAGGTGAAGGAGAGGTGATGTTCCAGGAACCACTCCTACCGGCTATAAGACACAATTGTATTCCAGAGGGCAAGACTTCCCAGCCAAGAATCTAATTTCCTTTCCAGAGCAGAGGACAGCCCTTCAGCTGCATCCTTACCATTCCACTGATGTGAGGGAATGGGGAGATCAGAAAAGGCAGGGGAAAAAGGGTGATGGCAGCAATAAGGTCATGGAGAGACAAATAAGCACAGAATTTGTTTCCAGAGAGGGTGACAAGGCTTCAAATTAGCAGCAAACAGTCTACGTTTCCACTTTCACCAGACCCTTATGAGAACTTTTGCACTGCTAGTCACTGATGGCTTCCACCCGAAGGACAATCCCACCCTCCTATCTTAGTTGAGCATCCAACCGAGTCTTGTCTGAGGAAGAACAGAGAATGTATGCTTTTGAACCTTCAAGCCTGAGTCACTCCCTGAAGTGAGATGGCCATGTCACCACCTTTGGGCAACTGCGGAAGGTACAAGTGGTCTCGGTTTCAAGCAAACCAGTGACAGATGAGGACTGTCTGCACTGCCTTTACTGCTGCTAACAGGTTAGGTATGAAAGAATTCTGTACACACTTCAATTCAAGAACTAGGGAAAGAACAAAGGGGGTTGAATCCGCTAGGCTCCCTCTCTCCAGGAGGGCTCCCTAGGCAGGTACCTAGGGAAAGATTATCTCTTTAAGAGGAACCTTCAGAAACAGGTAGCTCCTTGATGCTCTATGGGGCATTTTGGAAGCTGCTTGTGGTGTTTACAAGAAGATAGCCGAACGGTCACCCACAAAACCCAGCCGAGCATACTCAGCAGCTTGGCTGCTGCAGCCACTCTTCAAAAAAATGGCAAGTCTGGGCCTCTAGGCAGATTCATGGAAGGATTTAAGTTGTTGTCACTGCCTGGCACATACTGGAGACAGCACCAAAGAGAATCTCAGGCAGGAGTTCTGTAGACCTGGCTACCACAGCCTCTTTGTAAGACTCAGACTATGTACTCCCGTGGTTAGCCCACAATGCACACAGCACTAGAGCTTGCCTCCTCCACAGAGGAGCTGCTTTTGGAGCCCAAAAACAGATTCTACTCGCCAACACTGCCCTCGAGAGAATGAGATAAGGGGTGATCAATCAGCCCACGGTTTTCCAACCCACAGAGGCAGTGAGCACAACCCACAGGCAAGGACTTACACCAGAGCTCATAATAGTAGTTGCAGCACTGAGACTGTCCACAGCAGTGCCCTGTGTCACAGATGTAGCTTTGATTGTTGGTACCCACACAGGTTTCCTTATCCTAAAAAAAAAAAAATAAATAAATAAAATCAAAATGTATTTTAAGGTATTTTAGTTTTTAAACCCTTTCTTTTCTTTTTTTTTTTAAAAAGATTTATTTATTTATACATAAAAGCTGGGGTACAGGCCAGAGGCGCGGGGTGGCGAGAGGGTTCACCAGAGAGAGTGGGGAGCAGAACAGGCAGATCAGAAACACACTGCTGAGGGGAGCAGCGGGCGAGGTAGGAGAGGTCTGCCGCACCATGTGGGACTCTCCCCGGCCGAGCGTCGAACTCGCATCACGCACTGCCAACAGCCCCACAGCGCAGCGCTCAACCGCTGCACCACCAGGGAGGCCCCTAAACACTTTTCTTTTCATCCCCTTCTTCCTGGCTGTCTGCCAAGGACTGTATCAATGACTGGTCCATTAAGAAAAAAATATTTTGGGCCTCCCTGGTGGCACAATGGGTTAAGCAAAGCACTGTGAAGCCATCCAGAGCCACTGCAACAGGAGTTCAATACCCAGCCAGGGAGCTTCCCACTGGGTGCAGCAGACCTCTCCTGCCTCGCCCGCTGCTCTCCTCAGCAATGTATTTCAGTCGATCTGCCTGTTCTGCTCCCCACTCTGCCTCTGGTAAATCCTCTCACCTCTGGCCTACACCCCAGCTTGTATGCATAAATAAGTAAATCTTAAAAATACATATTTTAAAGAATCACACCACAGCATATTTAAGGGGAAAAAATTGTTTCATAAAGGGGGAAAAGGATTCAGCACACAAAGCCAACTGGTAAAGTGCAGAGTTCTCCTGAGACAGGAAAGGCTTTCTTAATGTTCAAGCAGAAATATTTCCTGTTCCAGTGTTTGACTCAGCTGGTGAGAAGGTGATGATTCTCCTGTAATTAGCAGTATGTCTTAAATAAAGCTGGCTTTTCTGTGAAACTTCCTGGAAAATTTAATTCTGTATGTATTCCAGAATTAACATCTAGTCAGTTATTCCATCCTTTCTTCAAAACACATCATCTCCAAGGTTAATTAATTTCAGTGTGATTCAAGAAGAGGGCCAAGAAGATCCATACTAAAATTCTTTGCTCTTAAGAAAAAGGGTGAGCGGCCTCCCTGGTGGCACAGGGGTTGAAGTCTCAGCACTATCAGGCTATCACCAGCCACTGTGGCACCGAGTTCGATCCCCGGCCAGGGAGCTGACTCATATGGCGCAGCAGATCTCTCCTGTCTTGCCCGCTGCTCCCCTCAGCAGTATATTTTAGTAGATCCACCTATTCTGTTCCCCACACTGCCTCTGGTGAATCTTTTCACCACCCACCACCCCGTACCTCTGGCCTCCACCCCAATTCTTCTATGCATAAATAAATAAACAAACAAATAAATAAAAAGGGTGACCTGCTCAGGTGCCCTAGTCCAAGTGCCCTAGTCCAACTTCAGGTAGCTAGATCTTTTTTGCTTAAATAATGATCTTCCCAGAAACATGACAATCTAGAATTTATGCTATCCCTTTTCAGGAACAGCACCACAAAGGACACTGCTGATCAGTTTGCCAAATTCTAGGAACCAGTAGAAGTATGGAGGTGAAAAAGCTTTCCTATATTCCACATTTAAGGTAAGAAATACTCTGCCAGCCAAGCTTAACTTGAGACCAAAATCAAATGTATTCTTAAAATACATTTGATGAAATCAATGGGTCGTTTCTCTGTCTGGCTTTCAACACTACTTTACTCCAAGGAAGTAAACTTGCATTTACTGGGCACTGTCTTTGTACCAAGTACAGTGTTGTGTACAGGGATACAAAGATGACTAAGATACTGTCTTATCCTCAAGAAATTGGGAGATAAGAAGGGAAAAAACCCTGCTAAGCAAAGAAACTTAAAACACAGTATTGTATTTGCTGCTACTCAGTGTGACCCTGCTCACAGCGTACATCAGGGGGATCCCTGCCAGTGGAAACTTAAGCCACATGATCAGTTTCTCCTCTCTGGGCCCTGCTTTACTACTCTGACCACTTGGCTAAGGGTATAAACAAAGCACTGTCTAAGGACTGAGGGTAGGCAGCAACAGTTCATTTCCTGAAGACACATGGAGAGGACAAGACAAAGGGCATGGCTAAAAATCAGAGGCCTGGCAGGTTCCACCACACATCTTCAGGTCTTCCGGTCTGGAAGAATCTTCCCCCTGGTGTGAAGGAGTTCCAAGAAGGAAACTTGGGGAGGATGCGTGTAGCCTCTGAGAGTGAGAGTTTCACAATACTGCAAACAAGTTCTCCCCAGCTCTGCCTTCTGCGTCCACCATAAACAAAATGGAACACCGCCGGGCGGTCGTCCAGCGGATGTCTCCTCGGGGCCTGCTGCACGTGAGGAAAGCAGATCTGTGCTCTCTGCTTTTGCGAGAACACAAGTTCTCTGATTTCAGAGCAAACAAAGCTTTCATAAGGACATCAAAACATATCTCCCAAGTTTACCAGGGCCTGGAATGCCATTCTTCTGGCACTGGCTCTCCAGAGCACAGTTCAGAGTGTCCACATAGTTTGTAGAGGGGGCCGTGATGCCTACATGCAGACACGTGAAAGAATCCAGCCACACTTCTGCCTCTGCAAAATTCACCAGATGAGGTTGAGGCTCTGAACACAGGGTGGCCAACTGGCCCGAAGTGAGGCACAGAATGCGACGAGTTTGAAATCTAAAACAAGTGGCATCTTCTGGACCTACTGATGTCAGCTTCTCTTGACTCCTCCATGTACTAAAGCAGGAAGACTGGGACAAAGGACCTGTCTCTTCCGTCCTCTGCCTCCGCCTCCCCAAGGAGAGCTTTTCTTCCAAGCACCTCTAACACTTTACACATACTATGTCATTCTGGTCAATAACCAGAAAGGCCAGTAAATGTCCCTCCCACCCCCCTTTCTCCAGAGGGTGAACCAGAGAATGGATTCTGCTGCCTCTGCAGGTAGAACTCTGTCTCTGACACCTTCCCCCACCCGCTGCGCCCTGGGCCAACTCCAGTAGGAACACAGTGTGTGGCACTTAAAGTTTGCCTGAAGAACCATGGCCATGCAGCCTACAGGAGGCAGAGCGAGCTCGGGTAATAACGGCTAGGAAACACTGAGCACTTGCCAGTCACGCGTGTTGCTCCAGGCTTGATACAGTCCTTCATCTAAACACAACAGCAACTCTGTGACTGGGAATTATCACGTACTGAGGCTGAGGGAGGCCTAAGATCATATACCCAGGAAGAAATCCAATCTAATCAGAGTGACTTGAGAGTCTGAGCTTTTAACAAGGAAGCTGTAACCTCCTTGTCGAAGTTATACTTCTTCGGTTGCTTTTTACTCTTAAGTTGCTTCAGTAAATAAAATACAAACTCCAACCTTTTGTCTGATGGAAAAGGTAAGGGCCTGTCCTTGTGGAATTCCCTGACATGGGGAACAGGGTCCATCATCTTCCACTTGGCAGCAAGGAGGGGAACCAGGCTTAGGGCTTCTCCCTTCTCAGCATGAAAGATTGTATCCTCCTCACACATGATTTTCTGTAAAGCAGAATTATGCGTTGTCCCAGAGTGGAATGTGGGGCCTTCATTCCTTCTATTCATTCCTATTGAGCACCTGTATCCTGCACAGGCATCAGGGGCCAGACAGTGTAGGGGGGTGACCAGGTCAGAATGACATTTTCAAAGATACCTTCCTCGGGCCTCCCTGGTGGTGCAAGGGGTTAAGTCTCAGCACTATGAAGCTATCAGCAGCCACTACAGCATGAGTTCAATCCCTGGCCAAGGGAGCTTCCCACATGGCACAACAGACCTCTCCTGCATCGCCCGCTGCTCCCCTCAGCAGTGTACTTCAGTAGATCTGCCTGTTCTGTTCCCCACTCTGTCTCTGGTGAATCCTCTCACCTCCCTCACCAACACCTCTTACCTACATCCCAGTTCTTCTATGCATAAATAAATCTTTAGGGCCTCCCTGGTGGCGCAACGGGTTAAGCACAGCACTATGAAACTATCCAGAGCCACTGTGGCACGAGTTCGATACCTGGTCAGGGAGATTCCCACATGGGATTCCCACATGGCTCAGCAGACCTCTCCTATTTCCCCCACTGCTCCCCTCAGCAGTGTACTTCAGTCGATCCACCTGTTCTGCTCCCACTCTGTCTCTGGTGAATCCTCTCACCACTCCGCACCTCTGGCCTACACCCCAGCTTGTATGAATAAATAGATCTTAAAAAAAAAAAAAGGCACCTTCCTGGTGATTTTAATTTGTACAAAACTCCAAGGCCAAAAAAAAAAAAAGAGAGCTAGAAACGTAGGCTTTCTCATAAAGGAATGTGGGGTGAGCAGCACACACACTTGTGCTGAGTGAAGTCTTTTGCCTTGGAAGTGACTGACGGTGCCTGCTAGGGTCCCACTGGTTATAGGTACCTGCCCTCAGCCAGATACCACAGTGACCAGCTCCAGGTACAGGGCACACAAGGAAACCAAACAAAAAGGAAGACACAAAAAAAGCAAGAAAGACCAGCACTGAGTTGGAAAGAAATTACAATGGAAAAGGATGAACACTGCTTTTTACACATATGCAAAAAATTATCTCATCTCTTTGGTGGCAGCAAAAACTGCGGGACTAACAACATTTTCCTTAACAGTTTCCATGTCTTATAGTTGCTATTTTGAGCTGAGCCACTGTAAAGGTCAATGTAATCAGCATAACAACTTTCTAAGTACCAGCATGAAAAGAGATACTGGGCAGTAATGCTTTCCTAGGCATGGTCTTAATTTGCCAATTTATGGACCTGGAAAATCCTGCTAGCAACTAGGCTAATGACATCTTCATGGTTTTAGAAAACTGAAGCTAAAACTGAAGTTTTAACATTTAAAAGTGAAAAATAGGAAAGCTGAAATCCTTCACAGATGCTAATGTACAGGACACTGACTTCCTTGGCTGCTGGATGGGAACTCATTTGGGGCATGACTTCTGACTGTTCCCATGGGGAAAAGAATCAGAAGGTACAGAGAAAAAAAGAGAACAATGATACTTAAAGAGATAACTGAAAAATTTCAAAACTGATTGCAAATATAAATTTTTAATAATAAACTCATACCTGGGCACACTGCAACTGCAAACAACATAGACCAAAAAATTAACAAGTGAAATGAGAACTTAAAATAGTAATAACTGCATGAGGTTGATAGAACAGGATAGCAAGACAAAGGGTTTTAAGTGGGGCAGTCAGAAAGGCCTCCCTAAGAAGATGAAATCTGAATGATTACAGGGAGTCCGTTTAAGCAGAGTCCAGGCAGAGGGGATGTCAAGTGCTTGCAAAAACACCAATTCAGAAATCAGTTTGGGGTGCTCAAGGAAAGTAAAAAGATATTGTGAACGAGTACAGTGAATCTCAGGGACAGTAGTGTGAAAGAAAGAGCTGATAACTGAGCAGAGACCAGACCACATTTTCTATGTACAACACTTAATATTCAAGTACCATAGTTTGTAAATTAATTGCTGGCCCTTAAGTTAGTATAGAAATTTGAACATCAAATTTTGAACGTCCAAATTTATTTTCTCATATTTCCATTTCAACTAGATGCCCATTCAGGTGGTGGTTGATACTACAGAGTAACCAGTAAGACCAACTTTCCTTCCTTTTGAACCAGGAGTAGCTTTCCAGAAAGTAGATCAATTCTAGCACTGTACATCTACTGGAGCAGATTCTATCTCATTTTGGCAATAGAGTCTTCAGGAAAAATGAAGACAGACTTGAAATGGCTAAATGACAAAAACAACCAACTTTAACTTAGAATCACCTATTTTGTTTTATCCACATCAAGCCAGGAAGCTGAACCAGGTAAAATCCAACCTCATCTCTCATTACTGACAGCGTGCTTTACCCCTCCAGGGTCCTAGACTCCAGCTTTACTGGCTCAGGTGCACCCAGTCTCCCATCCTCAAGCTGCAGAGTACCTGAAAGGGAAAAACTCAAGACAGGAGTTCATGACACACTAGGGAAAAAAACCTACAGTCAAGATGTGGCTAAAGTATGAGTGGCTGAAGGGAACCCAAAGGGCCCTCTGGAAGAGACAAGGGTTCCTTTACTTCGACTTGTAGGTCTCCCAGGTCTTCTGTCTAGGAAATCCCAAACACAGGCTCACTGATAATCTGAGAACAGCAACAAAGTGAATCAGAATAAACCAGGGCTTCTAACAAGTAAGTGAAATTGTACCCAAGTAGCAATGAACATACTTCGAAAACAAATGCAGTACAACAGAGATGTGTTTCCCAAAGTCTGACCCAATGGCCCAAATCACCTGGAGATATTTGTTATTGTAGACTGAGGAACTCTGGGGGCAGAGAATGAAGATATGCCTTTTAAAACATACTCCCCAGGATATGTTCACTTATATTCAAATTTGAAAACATCTCATTAGATCCATAATAAATGGGCAATAAACAGTTCTTGCCCTCTAAATACATAATCAACTGATACTTTTTTCAAAAATCCCAAACAGTTATCTTTAAAGAGTATCCACTCAGAATCAAGGCACATATAATTATTTATACTTCACTGACTCATTTCTACAAAATATATAATCAACAGATCATAAACATGTAAATATGTGTGTATATTTTAAAATAAACTGCTATTTAGGCACATTCCTATCCATACCAGCACTTCACTGGAACTGGATCCTCATTAAATAGCCCTCAAACAGAGCAGCCAGAAAAGAAATTAAAATCCATTTCCTGTGTTGCCCTTAGGAACCTGAATAACAAACTCAGAAAAAGCCGCATGACCTGGTAGGAAAATCCCAGAGCAACAACCGGAAGTTGCAACATACCTCATGGTTTATTAAAGGCTACTAGTTGATGTCCTCAAGCATGCAAGCCCCGAAGTCTGATTGGTGGCCCGAACACAGAACATCAGGTCTATGTGCCACTCCTTCCCCTGGACACTCAGAAGGAAAAGCAGTGTTGCCTCTAGGTATCCCCAGCAATCCCTTATCACTGACCTCTTCTGCCACAGAATAAATCCACCGAGAATGCAGCATCTCCAGCAAGGGCTGGTGCAGAGACAACCGAGGGACAAGCAGCAGACAGCACAGGACAGAGCAGGTGGCACACAGGCAGCACTGGACAACAGTCAGCCCACTGTCATGTGTTCACAGCTAGTCCCCGACGGCAGGTCCTTCCTCCCCACATGGTATCCCTGCAAACTGATGCCCTAAGGCCACCACAGGCCCACCAATGCATTCTATGTCACCCGGAACCTATATTTTTCAACTGAAGAAAATGAAATTAACTGCCAAAGCTTTAAAATGAGGATTCATAAGAAATTCAGGTTTCTAGCTTCCCTGGAAAACCTGGACCACACTCCCAAACCTGGACCACACTCCCACAGCTGGGTCACAGATGCACAGGGGTTCGGGCTCCACCGGAGCCTCCCTGCAACCCCAACTGTTCAATAACCCCACCTGCACGGCAGTCTGGTCCCTGTGGGCATCTGATTTTGTTCTCCTGCCCTCAAGTTCAGTAACAAGTCCATTATCTCTCCTGCTGCAGAGACCCAAGAAGCAGCAACAGCAGACTTCTGAGCTGTTTACTCTGAGGGTCGAGCAACACCTCACTGAGGACACATAAAACAGGTGCCTGGACAAAGAAGGGCTCACCTTGCTGCACAAGGGGAATACTTCCGGAGAATCAGGTAAACCTACTGCTCAGCACTCAAGAGGTGAGACAGAGATTCAAGTTTGGCTCAGTGACTTTATCAATCATTTGGCTAGAAGGTTTTATTCATGTTTTGTATTCCCTTTAGACAGAAAACCAGGAAACTATGGTCTTTGCCTCTGGGGTACACTGTGATAACTAAACAAACGTGTTTTAAAAAGTTTTTTAGTTCTTGTTGCTGAATGAATACCTTCCTAAAATATTCAGGCTCATTTTATGCCCCAATTAATAAAATTTATCCTTTCTTAAAGTATGTATAATGTTCAAAGTCTCAGGCTCATTACTTAGAGCATTGATAAGTAAATTATGTATTAATAATGCAACTTTATGTAATTTTATCTAGCTTTCAAAATTTTTCAACAGCCAGGCCCACTTTTTTGGGCCTGCAAGTCATCATCCTGCTTAAGGGTAAGAAACTGACAGTCTAAGGCTGCAGATGACAGCACGGAAACTGTCCAAACCCTGGTCTTCTGACTTTTACTCTGGGTTCTAAGACACTAAAGCCTTTGTTGTATCTTAAAAATTACTCCTCACTAAATAAACTCATTTCTTTGACCTGAAAGAGGCATCATTTTCAGGAGATCTGCAATAATAAAGATACCAGTTAACCTATTGCTGATGTGTTCTAAAGAGTTTACCACATTTTCACTGGACACTCAGGAGCACGTGTGGAATCTAAGAGACATTCCTCATTTAAGCAAAATTCTAAATTTAACCCAATTTTTTCTTAAAGGGGTCACATTATCAATGATCTGGCTTCACATAGATAAAAGGTATCTTTTTAAGCTTCAGAATTCAGAAGCTCTATCTCCAAAGATTCTAAATAAATTTAAAGGATTTTTGAAGTCAAAGACATTACACTTAAAAAGTAAAAGAAACGTCAGATGCTCTAGAAAAGGGGACAGTTGGTATACTATCAGAGATAGATTACAGCAAACCCAAGTCAGAGCAATAGTCACCAGTTTGAAAATAAAGGCTGTTGTTAAAACAGCTGAGCCTGTATGTTCTTTAAACTGTATAAGGCCATTTAGACACTACGATAATCCACCCTTCTGGGAGGTGATAAGCCAGATTATTCAGAACAAGAGATGAAAAGTTCCAGAAAGACTTGATCTTATCTACTGAACAAAAAATTAACCCTATACCTGTACTGTTAGACATAACACTTGCTGGTTAGGGTCAATCTAGACATCAACATTCTAAATTCTTGGTCAGCTAATTAACACTTACTACTTGGAATGGTACAGGAAAATATGTACCCACTTCTCCTTTATTAAGCATCTCAGCCCCCTTGGTTAGTTTTCTGACTTCTGTGACTCCTTCCTAAACACAGCTGACCCCATGTGCACAGGTAGTTTCTAGCTCAGGGTTTCCCCACCTTCACATTACTGACATTTGGAGCCAGATAATCTTTGTAGGATGATGTCCTGTGCTTTGTAGGGCATTTCTTAGCAGAGATGCTGCTAAGAAATGCCCTGCTCATTGATTGATGGCAGCAACATCCCCCACCCCCACACCCCTCAGCAATGACAATCAACCATGTTCAAACAGTCCCAAATGGCCCTGGGCAGGGGGCAAAATTTCCTTTAGTTTAGAACCACCGTTTCAGGCAAATTACACCCCACAATTGAGTGTAGACCCTTTCTGTCCAGTCCTGCTCCAGATGGTTTCACGGGCTCCCGATCACCCTATAAATTCCCCTAGAGGAGGTCCCATGTCAGTCTCAAATGTCCCTGCACTCTCAAAGAACCAGACCAGAAATATCTTCAGAAAGCACTGCTCTGGTGACTGACAGTTAAGAAATTTGCAGGGGCTCACCCTCCCCAGTGTCCCATGCTTTTTGGCTACATAGCACAAACAGGGGCATAAAAACATCCTCAAAGAGTTAGGTCAAGGCTGGAATGCTAGGATTTGGCATGACCCATGAGAGTCCTACCTATAACCTATAGGACTCTTACCGTACATGAATCTGGCCCACATCCAGAAGCTCCCCTGGAGACCAGGGGGTTTTTGCACATTCTTTGCTCTCAGCCTGTCCAAGACTATCCTGGGGCTCCCCACCACACTCTAGAGCCATGCCCAGAGGAGTGGGAAGTCACAGGTATTTGCACCACTGGCTGGTAGGGAGCCAGGGGTCTCCAAACCCTTGATGAAAACCACATGATGAGTTGGGCAGTACTTGAGCCAACCACGACACTACACGTCACAGTTCAGTGGAAACTCCTGAAAACAGGTTGGGAAGTGAGAGAAACAAATGATAATAAATTGGCCTCTGACAAGGGAACCAACGCCTCATGTGCTACACAGTCCAGGCAAACCCTAAGCTCCTTTCAGGAAAAGAAGACACTGAGTCACAAGCAGCCATTCTCGAAACATGTCTCCCTCACTCCCAAAATGCAAGCTTTTCCGCTCTGCTTTCTCTTTCAGTTCAGACAACAATATAGGTCAAGCAAGTAATCTTCCAGTATTAAATCCCACTTCAGCAACACAAAAGCCCCTGTGAGGTGCAGGGTTCGAGTCCAGCTAGGTCCTAATGGCAATAGAGGAGCCCACAAAGGGCTAAGGCAGGTCAGCACACGGGTTGTTTAATCGCTGTTGTACAAATGAGCACAAGTAGAGTCAGGAAGTGCTAGAAGGGACAGTTGAGATACTACACTACTTTTTCAAAGTAGTCCCAAATCAGAGTCTCCCTAGACTAAAATTTACCTATTAAAGGAAAGGGGTGGGAGGGAGTAGGTCAACCTTGGGGGGCAATGTTTTCTTTGGCTCCATCCTGATTAGAAGTTTCAAAATCAACAGTCTTTTCCACTGAGTTACTGCCCAATCTACCGGTTGCTCTTTGCTTTGATAACAGGAATGACATGAAACATAGCCACATTCCTCCACAAATGTAGATTCTTGCAACACGGGGGAGGGGGGGGGGAAATGGGAGGGTTGAAAACGCCCCTGATGGGCTTAGAGAACCACCACCCTTTCTCACCTTGAGGACACAGGGGAGCTGAGTTATTTTTTGGAGCTGTCACTTATAACATTTTTACAACTCAGTTCAGATAAGGATTTTGGCTTCCA